>JAJMZS010003044.1:0-57457 GCA_023807205.1 Isotricha prostoma
GTTTGTATATTATGATGATATTATATTTTAATTATTATAGAAAAATGGTGAAAATAAAATAAAAATAAATTTCATTAATTACAACATTTTTATTATATATAAAATATATTTAATTTATATGTTACAAATAAGCAGATTATATTCAAAATTCATCATGAATAATAAAAAAAAGACTTAAAATATTTTAATTATAGAATTAATAATTAAAATCATATACTTATCTTAATTATAAAATATAATAAAAATAATAAAAGAAAAAATTATTTCTTTAAATAAAAAAATAAAATATCATCATAATATACAAACAAAACAATTACTAAAAAAAATAAAATAATGGATATTAAAATTGTATTTTCAGATATTGATGGAACATTTTTAACATCAGAACACAAAGTGACAAAAGAAAATGAAACAGCAGTAAAACAATTACTAGAAAAAAAAATAACATTTGTTTTAGTATCAGCAAGAATGCCAGAAGCAATATATCCAATAACAGATAAAATAGGAATAAAAATACCAATAATAAGTTATAATGGAGGATTAATATTAAATGAAAAAGAAGAAATTTTATATTCAAAAACAATAAATAAAGAAGATGCAGAAAATATTTTAAAAGAAATATCAAATAAATACAATAATATAACAGTAAATTATTATTCAGGAAGAAAATGGTATGTAAAAGATATAAATGATAAAAGAGTAATAAATGAAATGGAAATTACAAGTGCAAAAGCAGAAAATGGGAATTTTGAAGATTTATTAAATAAAAATATTCTACCTAATAAAATATTAATAATGTCTGAACCAAATATAATTGAACAAATGGAAATTGAATTAGGAAAAAAATTCCCTCAATTAAATATTATTCATTCTTCTGAACTTTTATTAGAAATTATGGATAAAAGTGTTAATAAAGGAAAAGGGGTTGAAATATTTTTAAAAAATTATGGTTTTTATGTAGAGAATTCTATGGCTTTTGGGGATAATTCAAATGATATTGATATGATTAAATTTGTTGGTTATGGAATTGTTGTTAATAATGCACCTGATTATGTAAAAAAAATTGCTAAAGATGAAGAAACAAAAAAAAAATTACATAAAAAAGGTGAAAATTCAACATGTAAAATAATAACAAAAACTCAAAAAGGAACTGGATTTTTCTGTAACATACCATTTATTAATAAAAATGTAAAAGTTCTTTTCACAAGTTATAATATTTTAGATCAAAAATTACTTCAATATGGAAATACAATAAAACTAGCATATAAAAATAAAATGAAAAAAATACAATTAACAAATGATAGAATAATTTGTTATAATTCAAAATTAGATTATTCATGTATTGAAATATTAAAAAAAGATAAAATTGAAGATTTTTTTGAAATTGAATATGAAAAATATGAAAATTATGATGATGAATATTCAAATGAAGATATTGCAATTTTAGAATATCCAAATAGAGGTTATTTAAAAGTTATGGGAGGTAATATTGAAAAAATAATTAAACAAAAAATAGAACATTCTGTTATTACATATAAAGGTTCTTTAGGGGCTCCAATTATTTTATTATTAAGAGATTTAAAAGTTATTGGTATTCATAAAGGATTTGATGGAATTAAACAAATTAATTATGGTATATTTATGAAAAATATTATTGAAGATATTAATAGAAATTATTTTATTTGTGAATATAATATTGATAAAAATTCAATTAATAAAAATATTACTATGTTAAATTATGATGATGGGTTATTATATAATTTTTTTTTTGGAAGTGAATTACAAAATTATTGTGAGTTATATTTAAATCAAGAAAAAATTGATTTTTCTTATTCTTATAATTTTACAAAAATTGGAAAAAATAAACTTAAAGTTATTTTAAAATGTTTATTAACTAATTTAAGTTTTATGTTTCATGATTGTTCATATTTAACTTCATTAAATTTATCATATTTAAATTCTGTTAATGTAACAGATATGAAAAATATGTTTTCTGTTTGTTCTTCATTAAAATCAATAAATTTCTCAAATTTAAATACAAGTAAAGTTAAAAATATGGAAAAAATGTTTTATAAATGTTCTTCTTTAATTTCTTTAGATTTATCAAATTTTAATACAAGTAATGTAACTGATATGAGTTGGATGTTTTCATCATGTTCTTCTTTAACTTCTTTAGATTTATCTAATTTTGATACTAAAAATGTTACAGATATGAATAATATGTTTTCTGATTGTTCATCTTTAAATTCATTAAATTTATCAAATTTTAATACAAGTAATGTTGAAAGTATGTATAGTATGTTTTTTGGATGTTCTTCTTTAACTTCTTTAGATTTATCTAATTTTGATACTAGAAAAGTTGAAAGTATGTATTTTATATTTTATAATTGTTCTTCTTTGACTTATATAAATTTATCTAATTTTAATACTCAATATGTTGAAAATATGAATGGAATGTTTTGTGGTTGTTCTTCTTTATCTAATTTGGATTTGTCTAATTTTAATACTCGTAATGTTTTAAATATGAGAAAAATGTTTTATAATTGTTTTTCTTTAAGTTCATTAAATTTATCTAATTTTAATACAAAATGCGTTACTAATATAGATTATATGTTTTTTGGATGTTCTTCTTTAACTTCTTTGGATTTATCAAATTTTAATACTAGTAATTTATCTAAAATGGAATTTTTATTTAATGGAATAAAAAAAAATTGCACCTTAAATTGTAAAAATAAAATCATTTTAGAGAGTTTTAAAAAAAAACTTTAAATTTCAATTTTATAATATTAAAATAAATTTTATTATTTAAAAGGTAAGATTAAATTATAAAACTTCTTTTATTATTTGAAATTTATTTCAATAAGAATATTAAAATTAAATTTTAAGATTATTAATAATAATTCTATTATTAAAAGAGAAAAATAAATAATAAAATTGTAAATAAAAATAATTTATATTGTGTTTCATTAATAATTATATATGTTATTAATTATAAATAATTAAAATTGTTTCTATTATATGATGCAAAAAAAATAAAAAAAATTTAATTGTGAAAAATTTACTAAATAATTTAATTGAAATTCCAAATATATATTTAATTAAAAAATTAATTTCCAAATAATTATAAATTTTTAATTATTTAATTAAAAGGAGATATCATTAATATTATAAAACCCTTTATATTATTGAAAGTTTATAAATAATTTACAATACATTAAAATATTTTTATAGTTTAAATTCAAATTCTAATATATATCTTTTCCAAGTCTTAATATATCTTGATAAAATTCTTGATTTTCATATAAATATTGAATAGGAATAATACCAATGAAATTAAGAAATTTAGTAAAACACTTTTTAAATCTATATATTAATAAAATCAAAAGGAAATTAAGTAAAAAAATCAAACAAATATACAAAACTAAAGTTAATTCAAATAATTTTTTAATAACTTTAATTTTATGAATTCTCAAATCACTCATTAATTCAATAGTTTTATAAAAAGCATCACTAAAAAAAAATATAATAAAATATTCTAAATCAAAAAATAAATCAGAATTATAAACTTCTTCAGCAGTCATTATACCATTTACCCAATATTTATAATAATTTTGTAATTCAGTAATTTTAAGTGAAAATTCAATAATTGTATGTTCTAATCCTTGTAATAAAATTCCAGACCACCAATATTCACATTCATAAAAAAGAACATTAGAATCATTATATAAAACATTACAAATATTTCCATTATAAAGTTCTTTTAATTGTTTTTCTGAACTTTGAGTTTTAATATCAGTATCATCAACTATTATGTCTGATATTATTGGAATCATTAAATTACCTATTTTATTAAATGTTACATCTGGTATTTCTATATCATAAGTATATGATTCAAGATCTTCTAAAGTAGAAAAAATTCTTCCTTCTGCATAAATTTCAGTTTTTCCATTTTCTAAATCTTCTTTTACTAAATTTTTTATACGTTTCCAATATAAATAATTTACTAATACATATTGAAATTGGGTATAAACTTCATTTATTCTTAAAAATATTCCTAATAAGGTATTTTCTAAATCATCGAAAGATAAAAAATCATTTTTTTTTCCTACATAAATTATTTCTACAAATAAATAATATGATAAAAAAATTATTAGAATAATAATAATTTCAATTGAAAATATTAAATTAAATTTAAAAAAATAGAATGACATTGCTTTAATTTTATCATTTTTTTCTTGTTGAGATTTTGATATATTTCTTTTAGAATTTTTTTTTTTTTTTTCATTTATATTTGTTCTTTCATTATTTTTATTTTTTACGAGTTTATTATTTGATTCATTTTCATCATCTATTGAATTTTTATGACTTTCATCATTATTTTGTTCTTCTTCTTCTCCAGTATCATTTCTTAATTTTTTTTTTAAATCTTTTAAATATTTTAAATAATCTTCAAATTTTGAATTTTGAAATTTAATTAACTTTTCTAAAAAATATTTTTCATATTTAAATATTTTAATAACAAAATACATAATTATGATAACTGTAAGTATGAAAATAATTATATTTATATATAGATACATTTTTGTTCCTTTATATTGAGGATTTTTTGCTTTATTTCTTCTTTCTTTTACATTATATCCTTTTAATTGAGTATTTTTTAAATATTTATAACTTAAATTAACAATATTTTCAGCTAAAGATAAAGTTTCATTTTTTACCATTGGGTCTTCCTGCACTAAATTATAATGAATATATAAACTTGAAGAAACAAGAGTATTTAAAATATTTAAAGCATTCATTGAAGTATTAAATTGATATTCCATTTTATATGCTGAAATTGTATGAATGAATCTTTGTTGTAATGTATTTTTAAATTCATCATTATAATAAATATCAGTATGAATAAAATTTTTCATATGTTCATGACAATAAAATATATAATTTGTATAATAAGTTTTACAATCCCAAGTATCACAAAACCATAATAATCCAAGTAAATAATTTTTTATATCTGAACTTGCAATATAATAACAACAACATGAAAGTTTTGTTTGATTAAAAAATAAATTTTGTTCTAAAAAATTATTTAAATTAACAAATTTATTATTTAATCCAAGACAATCTAATATAATTAAAATTATTGATACTATAGAAAAAATTGCAAGAATAATTTTCATATAAATAGTAAGAAAAGATTCTGATTTTGTTATTATTTGATTTTTAAAATAATTTATAATTGAGATATCACTCATTGAACTTGATGATTTGATTGAATTATTTGTACTTTCAAAATTATTTTTATTTTTTTTATTATCATTTTCTTTATTTATTAAATTTTTATCTTCATCATTATTACTAATTTTCATTTGAATTCCTTTTATTTTGTTATTCGATATCATATTTTCATTTACTTTTTCTTCTCTTATAGTTGTTGATTTACTAATATTATTTTTATTATTATTATTATCTTTTGGAATACAAATATCTTTTGAAATATAAAGAATAAAATATCTATATTTTCCATTTAAAAAACTCCTTTCTTTTATTGAATAAAAAATTTTATGTATTTTTCCTTCAAAAGTTTTATTTAAATTTATTATTAAATCTTTATATTCCTTATTATTTATTTCAATACAACTTTTTCTTTTTTTAATAGGAATAATTGATACATTTAATTTATTTTTAATTTCTTGGCTTTTAAATTCTAATTCTTCTGCTTCAGTTATTAATTTTCCTGTTATTTTAATTTTATCTAAAATTAATTTCACAAAATTTTCTGTTTCATCAAAATCAGTCATATTTGGATAAAAATTCCCACCAAGTTCAAGATTACATTTACTAAAAATAAATTTATTTTCTTTATATTCTAATTCTTTTAAAACTTCTGGTATAATAATTCCAATATGATGACCTTTTAAATTAATTAATAAATTAGAAGTATTAGAATTATTTACTTCATTTTCAGAATTTATTGAAAATCCAGGACTAATTTCATTAATTTGAAAATTATTATCTAATACAATAATAAAGGAATTTTCTTGTAATTTTTCAATTGTCATAATATACATTAAACCATAAGATAAATTAGGTAAACATTTAATATAAGTTAAAATCTTACAAATTCCACCATTTCTTTCTTTCATTATCATTTTTTTTCTATCTTTAAATACAATATTTAAATTTGTATATTTAATAGTTTCATCAACAATATTTTTATGAAAATTTGAAACAATTGAAGGTTGAAAATTATATATAAATGAATTCATTAATTCTTTTTGAGAATAATTAAATATTAATCCAAAATTTGGTGTTGTATATAGTATTTTTCCCCTTAATTGATGTCCATCTACTATAATTACATTTAATATATCAGGATTAAATAATGAATAATAAAAACTATTTTTATATATTAATTTTTCTTTTTTATAATTATTATATTTTTCTTCTTCTTTTTCTGCCATTTCTTTATCTTTTAAAATTTTATTTAAATATAATAAGTAATCTAATTTATTTTCTTCACAAAAAGGATTTAATTGATTTATTTTTTCCCATAATGATAAAATTTCTTTTCTTATATTTAATATTTTTTCACCTGTGTTTAAAAAATTAGTAGTAATTGAATTTGAAATTTGAGCATTTTTTAAATTATCAAAATAGTCAATTTGAGCTGAGACGGCATCATATATTTTAATTTTAAAATTATTAGTGTAATTATAATAAACAATAGCTCTACCAATTTCAATTTTTGAAATAGGATCTTTTATTTTTGAAGTTAACATATTTAATTGATGTAATTTTATTTTTTCCATAAGAAGATATTTTAAATATCTTATTTTAAGTCCATTTACTTTTATTTGAGAACAAAGTGATATTGCATATGAATAATTATTTAATTTATTAACAAGAAAATAACACATAATTAACATAATATCATTTTTTAATAATGTTTTATCAAGAAATGAATCATATAAAAGAAAAATAATATTATATATATGAAAATGAAAATTTTCAATTCCTCCAAATTGTTTTTGTAACATTAAATTAGATAAAAATTTATTTGATTTTTCATTTAATTCAGGATCATCATTAAAATTTTGTTCAAAAGCATTAATAATTCCTTTTAGAATTATTGAAGAATTATCTTGAGTTTTAGTTAAATTTAATAAGAAATAATATAAAGTTTCTATATTTTTAATATTATTTGTTTCTAAAATTTGAATTCCTGTCCAAGTTTTTTCAACTCTTCTTTTATCATGTATATAATAACTAAATAATAATAAAATCCATCCTATAACAACTAATAATATACTATTTTCTATATCAAAAATTTCTTTAAGTACTAAAATAATTACAAACCAATCAACAAATAACCATCCTATTATAGTTATTAAATTAAAAATATGATTATAATAATATAAATATTTTTGACCATAGATAAAACATCCTGAAGATACAATTATTAAAAAAGATTTATATGATATCCTATAAATTTTAGTTTTTGGTAAATAAAATCTTATCAAAAATCCAAATATATAAAAAATAATCATAGAAATATTTTCATATAATTCAAAATTACAATTTACTCTAGATAAACAATCATTTTCGTTTATTTTACCTATATCATAATTAAATATTGATAATAGAATTGAATGAATTAATAGTATTAATAATGTGATTATTGAAAATACTAGTAAAATAAAATGTTTACTATTTGAATAACATTTTGTTGAATTAAGATAAAGATGTTTACCTTCACGACAAGCAATTGAATATAATAAAATATTAATAATTGGACATTGTAAATAATTATAAAACAAAATTCCAATAATATTAAAAATTACTGCTTTTATTGATATTTTATTAACTTCTGAATTAGAATAAAAATATATGAATATATAACAGTTAATTATTAATAGTGTTAAAATTATTATGAAAAAAAAAGAAACAATATAATTTGCTTCTTTTTTTATTAATAAATGTGGTAATGTAACATTTCTTATATGTTTAAGTATTTGAATTGAAATGTCATTTTCTTCTTGATAAGATGGAGTACTTACTAATGAATAAGTTAAAATTTGTACAAAAAATAAAATTTTGAAAATAATATAAGTCAACTTATTATTTATTTTATTTGAAATAATAATTTGGAAAACTTTAAAAATTTTAATTAATTTTTTTTGATTATAGATATCTAATAATTGCATTGATTCTCCAATTTCTATCCATTCTGAGATATTTCCTTCAATCATTTTTTTAAATTTAATAATTAAATTTTTCTTTTTTAATATTCAATAAAATCACTTATATATTGAAAATATAATAATTTTTTTTATTGTTAAAATATTTTTGTTAAATAAAAAACTATTAATTAATATTTATTAATTTCTTATTTATTTTTTTTTTTAAATTCCTTTTTTATAAAATCTTATATATATTATTTTTTAATAATATTACTAATATTATATTCTAATTTTAACTTAAAAAATTACAAAATTGTTGAATTTTTTCATTATCAGAAAGATAATTATATAAAATAAAAGGATTAAAAGAATAAAATCCATCACTATTTAATTGTTTTATACTATCATAAGTAATACTATCTTCTTTTGCTTCATCAATTTCACCATTTTCTTTTTTTGGAAAATCTGAATTATCAATAATATATTTTACAATTCTAATATTTATATTATTTTTTTTATTTAATTTTTTCATTTGATTTGCTAAATTTCTTACTTCATCTTTATCAGAAATTTCACCTGAAAATATTGCAATAATAGTATAATCAATTCCTTTATTTTCAGAAATTTCTTTATTTAAATTTTTTAAACAATTTAAAAATTTTCTTTCTCCAGAACATTCAATTGATAAATTAAATAATTTTTTTAAAATTAATCTCCTTTCATAATCTTGAAATCCAAAAATAATAATTTTATTTTTTAAATTTATTCCAATTTTAATAAAAGATTGATAAATTATATTTTTAATTAAATCATTTATATAATTTTTCATATACTTTGAATTATCTAAAAGAATAATTAAACGACTATTACTATTTTTAATAATTTGATTAATATGTTCTTTAATTTCATTTATTTCTTTATTACAACTATTTTTTTCTTTTTGAATATAATTATTTAATTGTTCATTATTTAAATTTTTAATATTATTATTATTAATAATTTCCTTTAATTTATTTGATATTTTATTATTACTTTTAATATAATTTGTTTCAATTGTTTTACTTTCTAACATTTCAATATAATTAATATAAGCTTGATTTTTTTTATTTGATTCATTTGAATCAACGCATTTATTAATAATAACTTTATCAAAAATTCCAGAAATTATATCATTATAAATATCATTTAAATTTTCTTGATTAACTTCTTTACCAAAAGAAATTTTTTTAGTACTTCCATCACTCGAAGATAAAATTAAAATATTTTCATTATCTAAAATACCATCATAAAATAAAGTAGATTGTCCTTTTTTAACATAAATAGAAGATAAAAGATCTCCTAAAGGTTCCACTCTTAATTTTTTTTCTCCATTATTACATACAATTTTCCATTCTGAAATTTCTTCTTTAAATAACTCAGAAATTACATTTGAAAATTCTTCAATTTTTGAATTTGTCATATCTAAATTTAAAGGATTAAAATTAATTAATAATTTTTCATAATTTTCATTAATATTATTATTAAATCTAAGTAAAGAACATAATGCTCTTGTATCAGGAATTGCATTTTTAATAGAAAGAAATCTTATTGCTTGTGAATTAAAATTATAAAATTTTTTTCCATATGAATTATATAAATTATCTATTTTATCTTTTGTTAAGTTTTGATCATTAATTTCTCCATCTGATAATGTTAATAAATTAATTAAAGTATCTGAATTAAAATTATTTAAAATATTGTCTAATTTAATTGCAACTCCACTCATATTTGTTCCTCCGTCTCCTGATAATTTTGAATTTAAAAAATCTATTTTTTTCATTTTAAAATAATTTGATTTTGTGTCAAATGTTATTAAATGAATTATTTTTTCATCTGGATAATTTAAATTTTTATAAATTTTGGGGATAACTTTTTGTAATATTTGATTTACATATTTACCCATTGAACCTGATGTATCTAATATAAATATAAATTCACTATTTGATATATTTGATTTTGAATTTTCATCTACTTCTATTTTTATTATTGTTTCATTTACTCCTTTATTTGGATAATAAATTGCTTTGGTTTCTTTTAAATTATTATCAAGTATTGATATTTGGTTTTCTTTTTTAGATTCGGTGTTATCTATTGAATTTTTTAAATTTTCTTTTTTACAGATTTGTTTATTATTTTTTAAAGATTTATTATTGAGGGTATTACATATTCCCATTTTTTATTTTAAAAATATTAATTATTTTACTATTTTTTGAATTAATAAAAAGATAATATAAATTATATATTTTAATATAAATAATTTTTTTATAATTCATATCTATTTTAATCATTTATTTTTTAACTATAAATTATATAGAAATAAAATTTATAGATTTAAAGATTGTCATTTTATTTCTAAATTTGATTCATTAAAATATAAATTGAATCTATTAAACCATCATAAAATTTATTAGTTTAATAAATATTATCATTTTTAAATTAAAATTATTTATTTTTAATATAATTTATTTAAAAAATATTCAAAAACAAATAATTTAATTATTTAATAAATTTAATCAATTATTTTTTTTAAATTAAATAAAGAAAAAAATACAAACATTTTAATCAAAAATTTTATTAAAAATATAAAAAAAAATGAACTATCTAACAAAACTCTCATCTCTAATCCAAACTCTCCATAAAGAATACAAAAAATATAAAAATCTCCTATCAACACCATTTCAAAAGAAATATTCTCTCCAAATAACAGAAGAGAAAATAAAAAAACTTTTAACTCTCTTAAAATTAGAATTAACATCTCTTCAAAAAATATTATCATTAAAAAAAGAAATAAAATCCGAACTTCAAAAATCAGAAAATTTAAAAAAAAAAAAAATCCAAATTCAAAACTTACTTCATACATCAATAAAAACATTAACTCAAAACATTCCATTTTTCAATTTAACATCATCACTATCATCAAATCGTTTAAATATAAATTCAATAAATAAAATTGATTTAATAAATATGTCAACAAGAATAAATACTCAATATTTATATCCATATGATGTATTTAACATATCATCAAATGCATTTTTAAAACAATATCCAACTGATGATATTCAAATGAATAATTCAATATTAAAATATGATTTAAGTGAAAATAAGCGTTTACTTCCTCCAATCGCTGATCCACCAGGTGGTAATGTTAAAAAAGGAACTTTAGTTAGTCTTAAAATTGATAAAAGAGATTATGAAAGATTAAAAAAAAGTGATGTATTTTTTAAATATAGTATGAATGATATTATTCCTTCTAGTTTTAGTGGTGAATTATATTATGATAATAAAAAAATTTTTATTGATAAAGACTGTGAAATTAAAGTTTGTACTTGTAAATTTGGATATAAAGATTCTATTATTGTTACTTTTAATTTTACTGTTTCTGGAGGAAATGTTAAAAGAGTAATTAAAAAAACTGATATTAATCAACAAAATTTCTTAATTAGACCTACTTTAGAAATTATGAGTGGAAGTTCTTATAAACCTTTTGAATATAAAGATGATGAAGGAAGTCCTCATCAATATAGTGTTAGTGGGAGTACGTATCAACCTAATTACAATAGAAATGATAATGAGGATGAAGATGATGAAATTTAGATATTTTTTTTTATTTTGTTTAAATGGTGTTTTTTTTTTGATTTTTGTATTTTTTTTTGGTTAAAGAATTTTATTAAATATGATAGATAATATTTGAAATAAAATCTTAATTAATTTTAATTATGATAAATTATAAGAATATTTAAAAATATATATAAAATATATGAAAATATTTTCAAAAAGAAATTCATTTCTTTATATTGATTTTATTAATTTTATTTATAAATAAAAAAAATTAATATTTAATATACATAAAAATATAATATTAAAAAATTTTTGATAACTTTCTTTATAAAAAATATAAACAACAATTAATAAGAAAAATAAAATAAAAAAAACAAAAAATGAAAATAAAAGAAACAGATTTCCTATCTCATAAAGTATCACTAACAATAAACGACAAAGGTGATACTGCATATAAAACATTTATAGGAGGAATAATAAGTATATTAACAGTATTATTATCAATAATATGTTGTTCATATTTTTTAATAAGAATGTTTAAAAGAGAAGATTTATCATTAATAGTTTCATCTCAAATAGATTACTATGTAAATATAACAGATTCACATAAACTTCCTTTTTTATTTAGATTAACAGATACTAATTCAATACCTTATGAAGAGGATGAAAAATTATATTATATGACAATGAGTGTTTGGTTTGGAGGATCAAATGATTCTTCTTTAGCACCAACTGCAACTCAATATAGACATGCTTTAAATGTTAGTAAATGTAATTTAGATATTCATTTTGATTCTAAATTTAAAGAACTTTTTAAAGATATTGAAAATTTAAATACTTATTATTGTATTGAACCTAGAAATTATTCTCAAACTATTTATGGTTTCTATGGAAGTTATTATCCTTTTTCTTATTATTCATTTACTATGAGATATTGTAGTAATACTACACAAAATAATAATTCTTGTTATTCTATTAGTGAAATTAAAGAAAAATTTGCTACTCCTTATTTAGATTTAATATTTTTGGATTATACTATTAATTCTTTAAATACAAAAAATGTAGAACAAGTTTCAATTAGAAAAGAAAGATTTGAGTTATCTGCTAAATTATATAAAAGAATATATCTTTATTTAGAAAATATAAAATATATTACAGATACAGGATATATTTTTACAAATAATAAAATGAATTCTTTTTATAAATATATTTCTTCTAAAGTTGATACTAATGTTTATGATACTCCAGTTATTGCAACTTTATCTGTAATGAATAGTATTAATTCATCTACTTATCATAGGAAATATACTAAGTTTCAAGATTATTTAGCAACTATTGGAGGTATTATTAAAGTTATTTCTTTATTAGGAAATGGTTTAAATTATTTTAATGCTGAAAATTCTTATTATTTAAAAATTATTAAAGATTTTGTTATTAAAAATAATTTACATAAAATTGAGAAAAAAAAATCTAATTCTAAAATTATTTTTAAATCAAAGTTAAATTTTCCTAATAGTTTAATTGATTATTCTAAAGGTGAAATGAGTTTGAATAATAACTCAAATTATGATTATAATATACAAAAAAAAAATAATACTGAAAAATTTAAAAAAATTCTTTCACATAAAATACTTCCTCCTTTACTTTTGAATAATAAAGAAAAGTATATTTTAAAAATTTATAAACAATTTGTAAATAAGAGATTAAATTTAATTAGTATATTAAAAAAATTAGAAACTATAACAGATTTTCAAGAAAAAAAAGATTACTCTTCATCAATCAATGAAGAACATGGAATTAAATTAGTTCAGAAAAAAAACAATAATTTTATTCTTGAACATAATATAACATAATTTTAGTCGTAATTTTTGTGTATTGTGAATTGTATTAAATAATATAATAAATTATAATATTGAGTTTTTTTAAGTTTATTATTTTAAAAAAAAAACAAACACCAAAGAAATATAGTAAATTTTTATTTTTTTTATTTTAATTTTATAATAAGAAAAGAGATAAAAATATATTTAATATTATTAAATTGTTAATAATTTTTTTAATTTAATATATTTTAAATTATTCATATAATATTTATAAAGTGATTTATTTCATTCAAAGTTAGATTATTATTTATATTTTTATGTTCTCTATTTTTGAATCTGAAAAAATAATGAATTATTAAGTAATCAAAATCATTATAAAATATATACTTAAATAAAATTATCAATGATTTTAAAATAATAAATAATTTTATTTATTATTTATAATTTTTATTAAATAGTGCAAAATATTCTTTTTTAATTTAAGACCTTTTTTTTATTTTTTATTTAAATAAATAAAAAAAAAAAACACATAAATATGAAAAATAAAAATAATGCAAATACAAAATCAAAAATAAAAATTAAAAAAATTACAAATAAAACTAATGAAAAAACATCAAACTCTGATAACATTTTAAATGAAAATTTAAAAGAATATATTTCAGTTTTGAAAAAAAATATTGAAAAAGTTAAAAAAGAAGAAAAGAATGAATTAGAACATAATAAAAACCAAGAAAAAGAATTAGAAAAATTAAAAACAATTGAAAATAAATATGAAGAATTGAAAAATTCAATTGAATCAGCTATTGAAATGGGAGATCTAATTGAAAATACAGGTTTAGAAAGAATCAAAGATGATTTGAAGGAATCAAATGAATCAATTAAAATAAAAAAAGAAGGAACAGGAATAATAAGAATAGATGAATTAAATAAATCAATTAAAATAAAAAAAGAAGGAACAGGAATAAAAAGAATCGATGAATTAAATAAATCCATTAAAAAAAAAGAAGAAGGAACAGGAATAATAAGAATAGATCATAATAATGATAATTTAGAAAATAAAATAAATGCTTTACAAAAAAGTTTCAAGATATTAAAAAGAAAAAGTGAAATACAAAAAAATTTTGAAAATGAAGGTGAAAATATTGAAATAAAAAAACAAGAAGATGATATTTTAATTAATGAAAGATATAAAAAACAAATAAAAGAGTTAGAAAGAAAAATCAGTAGTATTATACAAAAATATAGAGAAATAAAAAGTGAATGTGAAACAGTTAAAAAACAATTAGAATATAAAAATAAAAATGAACATAATAAAGATATAAATGGAAGTGAAAAAGAGAGGGATAGAAAAATAAATTATATTGAAGGTAATTATGATATTAAATTAAATGATCTTTCATTAGATAATCAAATATTAAATTATAATTTAATAAACGGTGAAAATTTTAATCAAATAAAAGACAATTGTAAAATTGAAATAAAACAAAATAATGAATTTAAAAAAGAAGATAAATTTTCTTTTAATTATAGATTTGATGATGAAGGTATTTATAATTTTAAATTTAATTTTAAAGATTTTATATTATCAGATACTAGTTATTTATTTTATAATTGTGTAACATTAAAAGAATTAGATTTATCAAATTTTAATACTAGTGAATCAAAAAATATGTCTTGGATGTTTAGGGATTGTTCTCTATTAGATAAAATAATATTAACAAATTTTAATACAAATAATGTAACTAATATGAGTGAAATGTTTTATGGATGTTCTTCTTTAATTTCTATAGATTTAACAAATTTTGATACAAAAAAAGTTGAAACTATGAAAGGTTTATTTAATAATTGTACTGCTTTAAAATCTTTAGATTGTTCAAACTTTATTACTGACAATGTTACTGATATGAGTTATATGTTTTATAATTGCTCATCTTTACAAGATTTAGATTTAAGTAATTTTAACACTAATAAAGTTATCAACATGAATGGAATGTTTTGCAAATGTAAATCATTAAAAAATATAAAAATTTCTAATTTTAATATTGAAAAAGTTAATAATATGAATTATATGTTTTCAGAATGTTCTTCCTTAACAGAATTAGATTTAAATAATTTTAAAACTAATAATGTTATTGAGATTAAAGCTATGTTTTCTGATTGTTGTTCATTAAAATATTTAAATTTAATTAATTTTAATACTGAAAAAGTAACAGATATGAGATGGATTTTTTCAAGTATACAAAATTGTACAATTATAACTGAAGATAAAAAATTATTAGAAGAAATAAATAAAGAATAATTTTTATTAATATCAATTGAAATTATATTCTTAATCGTTTATATTCATATTTCCAAATATTATTTTAAATTATATATATTATTATAAAAATAATTTAAAAAAAGATATATTTGTATATAAATATATTGCTCTAGTTTGAATTTAAATATATCTTTACAGTAATATTATTAAATAAAAATAGTAAAGTATTTATTGATGATATATGTTTATAAATCACTAAATTATGAAATAGTCTAAATATCTTTTATTAAATTTATATTTATTAACATTTTTTCAATTTAACAAATATATAATCAAACATATTTACTATAATTTTTTATTTATTAAAATCATAATTTTAAACGTCAAAGATATGAACTATATATTCTCTCATTGAATTAAATCATTACATATATCTAATTTTAATATAAATAATGTAAAAAAAATATATATATTTAATAATTTTTGTTCTTTCACTTCTTTATATTTATCTAATTTTAATATCAATAATATAAATAACATGAATAGTATGTTTAAAATTATTCACATTTCAAAATGAAACAAAAAGAAAAAACAATAATTATTAAATTTAAAATTACATTGAAATTAATTTATTTATTTAAAAATAAAAATTATTTTTTATTTCAAATTATTTATCATTTTAAAATATATATATTCTTTTCCCATTTTTAACTTTTATAAAATATATAATTAAATTCCAAAAAAAAAAAAATATACCCCTACATCAAAAATAATAACCCACAAAAAAAAAAATACAATAAAAAAATATAAATAAATAAAAAAAAAAAAAATGAACTACGACGACATTCCAATTCCAACCCACAACAAAATATCATTTACATCAAAAAACGAAAAGGACATAGCAGCATATCTTGAATATCGTTCAATAGTAGGAACAGACGACAATGGTGTCTTAATGTCAGAATCTGAATATGAAGCATACAAAAAAAAAGTAGCCCCACTTCGTAAAAATAAACTATACATTTTCTGGATAAATTCTTCAAATTTTGAATGTAAAGCCATAGGACCAGAGTCAATGTGTTTTTGTAATCATAGATTTAAATATCATAATTTTGATAATGTAAAAGATAAAAAAGTAAATTGTAAAGATAAAAAATGTAAATGTAAATTATATGATTATGTTCCAGTTTACGGTGCTAATGATGTAAAATGTTTATGTCATCATTCTTATCGTGAACATGAATTAGGAAATAGAAAATGTAAAAGAAATAATTGTAAATGTATTAAATTTTCTTCTAAATTTACTTGTAATTGTGGTGAAGGTTATGATACTCATAAAACTGTTATTTATACTAAAGAAGAAAGAATTAAAATGGGAAAACCTGTTGAAGTTGGTTGGTTTGGTAATAGTCTTGCTGGAGGAATACAAAATTATGGTGAAATGATTAATGATGTTTATGATACTGAATTTAAAAATATGGAAAGGGAACCTATTGGAAAAAAAATTATGTATAAAAATGGGGTTCCTGTTAATAATGAACAAGATATTTTTGGAAAAAATGATATTAAAGGAAGTAGTAATGTTAAAAAAATGGGAAATGAGTTTAATAATAATTTTAAAAATGATGTTAATAATAATAGTAATTTTAATAATAATTTTAAGAATGATTATTTAAATAAAAATTTTAATAATTTGGAAATGGATAAATTTGGGAATGATAATGTTATTGGAATGAAAAATGTTAATAAAGGAAATTTTGGAGGTTTAAAAAAAGGTAGTTATCAAAATTTTCATTCTGGAAATAATGGGGGAACTGATTATTATAATAAAAATTATAAAGTTTAAATATTATTATTATTTTTTAAAATTTAAAACAATATTCTGTTTATTTTTTTTTAAATATTTTTTTATTTTTTATTTTTTATTGTTTTGATGTTGAAATTTGATTTTCATTATCATCATATTTATTATTTGGATTACTAAAACTCTTTTGTTTTAAATATTCATTAAATTGTTGTTCATATTCTTTTTTTACATTATTTAAACTTTCATTACTTTGTTTTATATATTCTCTTTCATTAATAAGAAAATTATCTCCATAAACTTTTGAATCATTTAATATTTGTGAATTTTTAATTTTATTTTGATAATTATTTAAATATTCTTCTGCATTAAATGGTTTATGAAAAGAATTATTAATATTATTATTTAAAGTAGTATCTTTTAAATTATTATAAGTTTGACTCATTGGTTCATTTATATTATTTAAATTATTATTTATAAAATCATTTGAATTGACATTAGGATTAAAAGTATCTCTAATATTAGTATTATTAAAATTATTTGTAGTATTAAAATCTTTATGAAAATTACTTGTATTATTATTATCAAATTTTGAATTATTAAAAGTATTTATTGTATTTCCAAATCCATTTGATTGAGAATAATTAAAATTATAATTTTTTTGAGATAAATAATCATCTTTTGGAAGAACATAATTATTTCCATTTAAAACTGGTTCTGTTGCATATTTCATTCTAATTGCATCTAAAGATTCTAATCTTAATTTCATATCATTTCTTTCTCTTTCTATTTTTAATTTTTCTGAATTTACATTTAATTTTTCTGTTTCTAAATCACTTTTTTCTTTTAATAAATTTTCTTTTTCTAAATCCATTTCCATTTTTTTTTGATTAATTACTTTTATTGATGCATCAATTCTCTTTGCTGATATTTCAATATTTAATTTTTTTTTATTTATTTCCATTAATTTATCTTCAATTTCTTTTTTTTCATTTTCATATTTTTCAAAATCTTGATTTAATTGTCTTTCTTTTTCTTCTAAATCTTTTATTTTATTTTTTATTGTATTTTCTTCATTAATATATTTATTTTTCATTTCTTCTAATTCTGTACTTTTTCTTTTTATATTTTCATTCACATCATTTTTATATTTTTGAAAATATTTTTTTTCCTCTTCTAATATTTTTTTTTGATATTTAATATCTTCTAATTTATTTTGAAAATCTATTTTTGAATTAACAAGATCAATTTTCTTCTCATCATATTTTTTATTCTGAGCAATTTTTTCTTTTTGAAATTTTGTTTTATTTTCAATTTGATTAATTTTTAAAGTTTCTTGTAATTTTTCTAATTTATCTAATTCTTGTTTTATTCTTAAACTTTCTTCACTATTTGATTTTCTTTTTTCAATTTGTTCTTTTTGAAAATCTTCTTTGTCTTTTTCAAATCTTTCTCTATCAATTTTTAAATTATCTTCCATTTGTTTTAATCTTTCTTTTAACATTTCTAAATTATTTTTATAACTAAATTGATATTGATTTTGTTCATTTGTTTCATCTGATAATTTATTTACTATTTGTTCAATTTGTTTTGATGAATTTTCAACTTGTAATTTTAATTTATTAAATTCAATTTGTTGTTCTAATTGTTTTTTTAAAAAATCATTTTGATTTTCAAAATTATTTTTTTGTTCTTCTAATAATTGTTTTATTCTTATTTCTTGTTTTTCCATATCATTTTTATGAATATTATTTAATCTTTCTCTTTCATTTTTAACTTGTTCATTTATTTCATTTTTTAATCTTATAATTTCATTATTTAAAGATTCTTCTTTTTCTTTATATAAATCTTCATTAATAAAATAATTTTCATTATTTGAATTTAGATTTTTAATTCTTTCAATTTTTTTTTTACATTCATCTTCTTTTTCTCTTAATAATTTCTTATACTCTTCAATATCTTTTAAATGACTTTCTTTTTCTTTATTTAATTCTTCAATTAATAATTCAATTTTTTTTTTTGAATTTTCTTCATTAACAACTAAACCGCCTAAAGCTGAAGCAAGTCCTAAATTTGCTAAATGAGTATTTTTTATTTTTTCTTTTTTTGGATTTATTGAATTATTTCTTAAAGAATTATTATCTGCATTTGATGAAGAAGTTGATATTCTTAAATTATTTTCTTGTACAATTGGAATTTTTTTTCTATTAATATTATTTTGATTATTATTAAAACTATCATTTATATTATTTTCTGCATTTGAAGATTTTCTATTTGATAATATTGAACTTTCTAAAAATGATGGAATTTTTTCATTTTCTTTTTCTTTTTTTTTATTTGTTGTGTAGTTAAAATTTTTTTCTTCATTTTGATTTATTATTCTATTTTGAAATCCTGTTAAATTTCCTCCTATAATATCATCATCAATATTTAAATGTCTTTTTCTTGGTGGAATATCATTATCAAACATTTTTTTATTTGGTTTTATTTTTTTAATTTTTTTATTTTTTTTATTAAATATTTTTTAATATGAAAAAAATAGTTTTTTTTTTTTATAATATTATAAAATATTTATATATATTGTTTTTTATTTATATAAATTTTTGATAAAAGAAAAAAATATTATATTATTAATACTACTCTAATTATGAAAAAAGAAAAAATATAAAAATTGTGTCATTTAAATATTTACATTATCATACAAAGAGAATTATTTTCATTTAAATTTTCCTTTGATTTTTCTCTTGCTGAAATTGCTTGAACATCAAATTTATTAAAAGTAGTTCTTAATCTTCTAATATCTTTATTTTGATTATTAAAAGCTAAAGGAGAAATTTTTAATTTAGTAATACATTTAATTGTATTTTGTCTTTCTAAATCAGGAATTAAATTTTTTTTATTTCTTTTTTTTGGAGTAACTGGAATATTATTATAATTAAAACTTCCTTCATCATTTGAAATATCTTTTAATATTTTTCTTGGTTTTCTATGAAAATTTAATTCAAAATTATTTTTATCATTAATAGTATTTATTATTTTTGAATTTGCTTTTGGTGTTCTTCTCGAATAATAATCTCTTATTAAAATTTCATCTTCATCATCATCATCAAAATTTTTTTTATTATTAATATTCTTTTCTTTGTAATAATCTTCATAAAAATTAGAAGATGTTAAAAAATATTGATCATTTAATTTATTTATTTCATCATTATTAATTATATTTTGATATGGAATATCAAATTCGTTTTTTTTTGGATTTTTTAAAGAAAAAGAAGAAATTGATAATAAAGCATGAAATGATAATCCTAAAGGAAAACTTATTTTTAAAGGAAAACTTTTAAAAGGAAGAAATCTTTTTGAAATTGCACTTTCTAATTCTGAAAATTGAGAAGAAGAAAATGAAAGAATATGAATTAAAGGAATAAAATGTTGAAGTGTTAAAGGAAAATCTTTACTTAACCAACAAGACATATCAATTTGTTTTTTTTTAATATTTGTATTTTTATCTCTAAATGAACTATTATCTAAAGAAGAATTTGAATTATCATATTCTGTATTCATTATTTGATGTTCTATATTTTCTTCTTCTATTGTTTTTTTTGATAATATTGATTTTATACTTAATTGATTTTTTAATTTTTTAAATACTAATTTTTTTAATTTTGGTATTTCATTATTGAAATATTCTTCAAATGAATTTGTTAATAATGTATTTTTTTCTTCTTCAAAATATAAATCATTAAATTTAATTTTATCTTTTTGTATATAAACACATCCTCTAACTTTATATAAATCACATTGATAATTTAATATTTTTTGTTTACTTTGATTTTTATTATTACAACTACCATATAAATCAAAATCATTCATAAAAATTTTTGTTTTTACTATTCCATCTTTTAATAATTTTTCTACTTTTTTCTCTTCATCTTTATCACTTAATAAATGTTCAATATAATCATATGTTATTTTATTAATATTATCAATTTTATAAATTTTCTTATCTTCTTCTTTTACTAAAATAGTAGTTTTTCCTTTAAAATCATCTCCATTTTCAGATGAAGAAATATTCATATCAATTTTTATATTACCATCAAGTTTACTTATTTTATAATAATCACAAGCAGTTAAAGAAGAGAAAATATTTAATAAATTAGAATCAAAATTTAATTTTAAATTCATAATACAATTTGGAATTTTTTTAATTAAATCAAATATAATATCTTTATTTCTTTCCCATTCAAATAATTTTTGTTTTTTTTTTGAATTAACTAATATTTTTAACATTTTAATATTTTTTTTCTTTAAAGCATATTCAAGAGGAGAAATTGCATTATCATATATTCTTAAATTATAATCTGCACCATAGTCACATAATACTTGAACAACATCTGAATTATTTTTTTTTAAAGCTAAAAGTAAAGGAGTATTATTGTTTGGATCTGGTTCATTTATATCATTAAAAATATTATCACATCCATTATAATTATTTGATAATAATTTTGTTATATTTCTTAAATTTCCTTCAAAGACTTCTTTATGTAAAGAAAAATTTTCTATATTATAATTTCTTTTTGAAATTCCTATTAAACTTAATTCAAATCTTTCAATTAATTCATTTGCTATTTGATTTATTGTCATTTCATTTTCTGTTAATAAAATCCATAAATTTTTTAGAAAAATTAATATTTCTTTTTGGTTTTGTTTAAAATTTGATAATATATTTAAAATTGTTTCACAATACATTTTTCTGTTTTGGATTATTATTTTTTTATTTGAAAAATTTTGATATAACACTATAAAACTTGTATAAAAAGATTGTATTATATCTTGTTTTGATATATAACTTTCTGGCAAATAATAAAACTCTGAATCTTTTTCTACAATATATTTATTTTTTCCTGAATTAATATATTCTGTTCCTTTAAGTGAACTATTAAAATTTGTTTGATATAATGAAGTAAATGATATTGATTCAGATTCTTCATTTGATATAATATCATTTTTATATTTTAAATAAAATAAAAATTTGAATTGAGAAAATATTTGATTGATTTCTATACTTGATATATACTTTTTGTGCATTTATTTTTTATTTTAACAAAAAATATTAGAATTTAAATTAAGTTAAAACTTTTAAATTATTATTATATATTTTAATTATAAAATTTTAAATTTTTTTTAATTTTTGTATAAAGTCGTTTTATTTTAATAAATTAACTAATAACTATATTTAGATATTCATTTTTTAATATTAATAACTCATTATATCATAATAAAATCATTATTCTTAAAATTATAGAATTTTTTTGATAAACATATTTAAATAAAAAAAATGTAAACAATAATTAAAAAACAAATAAAAAGATATATTTATCTTTCATCAATTTAAATTCAAAAATAAATAAAATAATTAAAAAAATTTAAAAAAAACCAAAAAAAAAAAATCAAATATATTCTAAACAAAACTTCAATATACATCTATATTGACTAACAGAAGACACCATTCCAATTCTTTGTTCTCTCAACAATCTAACAACATTAAAAATATTAATAATAGGTTCATTAATATTGTTTTGTTTTTGAATTTGAATACATTTATAAATATTATAAATAGCAATAATAGTTCCTACTCTTCCACTTCCTCCTAAAGAATGTATTAAAATAGGTTTTTTCTTTTCAACTTTTTCAATTTCACTAATTATATAATTAAAAATAATAGAAGGAATATCATTAGGAATATTTTTTTCATCCCAACATTGAACATAAATTTGTTTTACTTCATGAACTTTTTCACCTTTTATAATCTTTAAAAATCTAGTTCCAGCAAAATTATTAACTAAAATTTCTTTTTTAATAAATTCAATTTTAATATTATTAAATTCTATATTATTTCCTTCTTCAGGCCAATAAGATTCAATTTTAATTCTTTTATCTTCAAAATTACCAGAAATGAAAACTATTAATTTAATATTTTTTTCTAATATCATTTCCCAAAATAATTCAAAATCTTCTGGAAGTGGATTTTGCATTGCTATAAATAATTTATTATCAATATTTTCTATTGGACCATCTATATAACTTGCATTTATATATTTATTATTATTTAATGTTACTTTATTAAAATTAAAAGGTCTTATTTCTTTATATCTATTTTTTTTTTTTATTTCTGGTATATCTTCTATTAAATTATTTCTATGTTCTTTATCATTTGTTATCCAATTTAATAATTTAAATTCACATTCAAAGTCATGTTCATCAAAAATATTTTCTATTTTATTTCTTGTTAATTTTATTTCTTTACATAGTAATTTTATATTTTCATCTTTTAATACCCATTTTTCATATGATATATCTTTTTGGTTATATGAATTTTTATATGGTCCTGTTAAGAAATTTTTTATTTGTTCTTCGTTTATGTTTTCTGTATTTTCTAATTGGGAGTTTTCTGTTTTTTTTTTTGTTTCTATTTCTTTTTTTTCTTCTTGGGGTTTTATTAATATTGTTTTTGAATATTCTTCTAATGTTATTGGTTTTAATTTTGACTTTTCTGTTTCTTTTTTTTTTTCTTTTATTGGTTCTTTTATTTCTTCTTTTTTCCCTCCTATTTTCTCTTCTTTTATTGGTTCTTTTATTTCTTCTTTTTTATCTTCTATATTATCTTCTTGTATTTCTTCTATTTTATCTTCTTTTATTTCTTCTATTTTATCTTCTTTTATTTCTTCAATTTTATCTTCTTTTTTATCTTCTTTTTTTTCTTCTATTTTATTTTCTATTTTCTCTTCTTTTATTTCATCATTTTTTTCTTCTATTTTCTCTTCTTTTATTGGTTCTTTTATTTCATCATTTTTTTCTTCTATTTTCTCTTCTTTTATTTTATCTTTTATTTCATCATTTTTTTCTTCTATTTTCTCTTCTTTTATTTCATCAATTTTTTCATCCTTTTTTTCTTTTATTTTATCTTCTATTCTTTCTTCTTTTATTTCATCTTTTTTTTCTACTATATTATCTTCTTTTATTTGTTCTATTTTATTGTTTTTTATTTTTTCTTTTATTTCATCTTTTTTTTCTTCTATTTTATCTTCTTTTATATCATCTTTTTTTTCTTCTATTTTATCTTCTTTTTGTATAATTTCCTTTTTTTCAAATCTTATGAATTGAGATTTTATTGATTCATTATTTTCAAGCATTTTAATAAGTGAATTAAAAGATTCACTTTGTGTTTCTTTTTCAATTTTTTGTTCAGTAGGTAATTTTTTTTGATGATTTAATATATCATTAATATTAAGATTCATATCAATATTATCTTCCTTTATATTATCTTCATTTATAATATTAGAATTTATATTTTCTTCTATCTTTTTATCACTTTCATCTATTTTATTATATTCATTATTATTACTTTTATTATTATTATCATCTTCATTTTTAATTATATTATCATTTTTATTTATATTATATTGAGAAAAAAATCTTTCTCTATTAATATTAGTATTAAATTTAGAAGTATTTTTATTTAAATATTTATTATCATTTTTATTTATATTTGTTCCTTTTGACATTGCTTTTGCACGTTCTACAATTGTAAGTTTTCTTGTCTTATTTTCAATATAATTTTCATCTGTTTTTTCATCTTGATTTTCTTCAATTATTACAGAATGTTGTAAATCATTTTTATTAATATTTGTTTTTTTTAAACTTGCTCTTATTGATAATAAAAAATTTTCATTTGACATTTTATTATTTTATTATAAATTAAATATGAAAAAAACAAATTAAATTTTTATTTTTGTTTTTATTATATTAAATAAAAAAAAAGTTTGATTTTTTTTATTTTTAATCGTCATAATTCTGGTTTCTAATAGTATTTTCAAGTTCATTAATTTTATTTTTTAAAACTTTCATTGGATTTTGATAATTATTACAAGGAGAATTTGGATTGTTTATAGTAGAAAAATTAGTATTTTGATTACTGAAATTTTGATTATTCAAATTATTTGTATTAAATTGATTTTTTACTTGATTATTTGATAATTGATTTACTAAATCACAAATTTGCATTTTTAAATAATTATTTTGATTACATATTTTTTCATTTTCTTCTTCAGTTTGCCCAATTATGTTTTTATAATTAAGAAGTAATTCAAACATTTCTTTATTATCTTTCATAATTTTACATAAAAAATTATTAAATGTTTTAATTATAAATGAAGAATATTTTTCATTATTTGAAATATCAAATTCATCATATTTTATATTATTTCCATTACAATTGATTATTTTTGAATTATTAAATAAATTTAAATTTTGTTGGAAAAAATAAAATAAATCTGTTATAATTTTTGAATCACTTTGGCTTTTTTTTTGTAATTTTTCAATTTCACAACTTTTCTTTTCAAGTTCTTCTTCAAAATTTTTTAATTGAATATCTAGATTTCTTTTTAGTTCATCAATTTTATTTTCTTTATCAATAAGTTTGTTTTCCAAAATACTTTTCCGTTTTTCAAATTCTTCTTTTTTTTCTTTTAATAATTCATTACTATCATTAATATTATCATAATTATTTTCATTAATATTATCATTATTAATATCTTTAATTTTTTTCAAATTGTTTTCATTAATATCATCATAATTATTATCTTTAATATTTTTTAAATTATTTTCATTAATAATATCATAATTATTATCTTTAATATTATCAAAATTATTTACATTTAAATTATTATTATCAATAATACTTTTATTATTTTTATTTGTTTTATTATTTTCAAAACATTTTTTTTTTTCATTTTCAAGTCTTTGAATAAATTCTTCATTTAATTTTTGTTTTTGTAAATTTAATTCATTTTCCATTTGTCTTTGTTGATTATTAATAATATCTTTAATTTCAAATTCTTTATTTGATAATAAATTTTCAAATTGAATATTTTTTTCATTTAAAGCTTTAATTTGATTATCTTGACATGAAATTAAAGCTTTTAATTTACAATTTTCGCATCTTAATTTAGTACATTCACTTGGAGAACAACAGTTATTATTATAAGAATTATATCCATAATTATTCATATTTGAATTATGATAAGTCTTTTGAAATGCAGTTAATTCACATTTTAAATTATTAATTTCATTTGTATATGAATTTATTGCTGATGTTAAATGTTCAATATAACATTCAATATTATTTGACATTTTTTATTTATTTAATAGTTTTTTTTATAAATATTCAAATAAAAAATTTAAAAAATAAAATCAATTAAAATAAATTTCCTTTTGTTATATTTATATTATATTCCTCATTACTATCATTATTTATATTATCATTTAAATCAATTTCAATACTCATAACATTTTCAAAATCATTGTTAACAAAGTTAATCTTATTTTTTGGCTCAATAGATATATAACATTCTTTTTCTCTTTCATTTTTATATTTATCATTTTTTTCTTTTTCATAATTTTTTATATTTTCTTTTTTGATTTCAAAATCACTATAATAATTTTTATACCTTTCATATTCTTCTTTATTATAGAGAAGATAGTATTTTTTAGACTTTTCTCCCATTATTATTAGAATATATATTTTTTTTTCATTAATATTATATTCATAATATAAGAATTTATTTTCATTTGGAAAAAATTTTATTAAATTTAATTTAAAATCTAAAAGAATAGAACTCAAAATTAAATCATAATCATCATCTTCTAAACTATATTTATTTAGAAATAATAATTCTTCTAAATTTTCTTTTTCAGCATTTTTAGCTACTTTATATTTTAAATATAGATTCATCAAATAATCAAAATTTTCAGTATTGTTAAAATAAAAGTATAATTTTTTATATGCTTCAATTTTATATTTATATTTTTTTTCTTTTAATATTTTATAAATTGTAATTAATTGATTTCTAAATAGACTTGTATTAAATTCTTTTTGGTATTTTTGATTAATTTCATTTAAATTATTTATTATATCAACGATATAATTTTGTAATAATATTAAATTTTCTGAAAATATTATATTTTCCATTTTTTTAAACATAAATAATCTAAAAAAATCATTATTCCCTTCACTTTTGATTCTTCTATAATAAGGAAACTCCCAAAAAAGTATATTATATAATTCTTTTATATTCTCATCATCATTTTGATATATTTTCTCAATTAATAATTCAGTAGGGACACATGGATTAATTGGATTTAGTTTTTCTTTATCATATTCATTGTATTTAATATTATATTCCTTTTCCTTATAGTTAAAATTGAAATACCAATTATAAAAACAAGTAGAATTTGTTTTTATAGTATTTATTATCATTTTTAATCTTATAATTCTTTTTTCCTTAGAAAAAGTTAATTTATCATATTTAGGATCAATATCAATATCAGATAAATCTTCAAATTCCATTAATTTATTAAAATCAATTTTGGAGTGGTTTATATTTCAATTATTTTTTTTATCAATAGTTATAATCATAATATATTAAAAATAATAACTTAATTAAATATTTTATTATTTATTAAAATTATATTATATATATATTAATCAAAATTTAAAAAAAAAAAATTGACTTATTATTAATTCATTTAAAAATAATAAAAATTATTATCATTAAAATAAAATAATAAATAAATGATAGAACTATAAATTTATTTTTGAATTATTATCACAAAAATTAAAAATAGAATTATAAAAATAATTTAATTATTTATTATAAAATTTTTATTTAAAATTCCCATTTCTTATAATGAAAAATTAATTATTTATCAAAAAATAATAATAAATATATTTATTTGGAATATAATCTTATTTAGTATTATTGAAAAAAAACATTAAAATATTATTAGTTATTTTTGTCAAATTTATTATCATTAATACTTTCAATATTAGATTTTAATTTTAATTTAGAAGATCTTGAAGAATAAATAATCGGGTCTTTCTTTTTATAAAATATATCATAACCTTCTTTATCAGCATCAAAATCGTAATTAAATTTATATAAATAACTTAATTTATCTCTTTCTCCTTCATCAAATAATTTATTTTTTATTAATTTAACTTCAAATTTAGTTTTAAAAAATTGAACAATATCAAATAAAAATGCAATTCTTGAATAATTATAATTTATATATTTAATATGTTTAATACACCCTTTCTTACAAATAATAGAAAAACAATTTCTAGATGATTTAACTGTAATAATTTTATTTTCCAATTTTTTATTATTAATTAAATTATGTATTCCTGAGACCACACTTATATTACTTGTTTCATGTCTTTGAGGAATTTTATAATTTAAATTTACTTTAGTAAAATTGTGATAATGATAATTCGAAATATTATTTACATTATTACTATTATTTAAAATATTATTATTTGTATTATTATTAATATTTGAATTATTATTATTATGACTAAAAGTAGAATTTATTTTTTTTCCAATTTGAAATCTTGTTATTGGCTGAAGGGAATATTTTTTATTTTGATATTGATTTAAATTATTATTCTTAACATTATTTCTTTCAAAATACAAATCATGATTTCTATTTTGTAAATTCATAATAATAGATTGTGTATCTCCAATTTTATGATTATTATTATTATTATATTGTTCATTTGTATTAAATTTAAAAAATTGAATCATAAAATTTCTATATAAAAGTTGTCTAAAAAAATAAACAATAAAATTCCCAATTAAAGTAACAATTTTTACAATTCCTCCTGCATTTGCAGCAGCTTCTTGTATTTTAGTATAAGATCTTTCATAAACTTCTCTTTTAGTTGATTCTCTTATATTAATAGCAGCAAAACTATTAATTTCTCTATAATCAGTTACTGATTCTGCTCTATCAAAAGCAATAAAAGATTCTTTTCTTTCACTTTTAAAAAATAAACCTGAATCAGTATAAACTTCCATAGGTTTAAAATAAATCCAATAATCAGTAAATTGTTTAGCTGAAAATGATGAAAATATATGAAAGATAATTTTTACTTTTAAAAATATATATAAAATAAAAATATTCTTTAAAAATAATTTGATAAATATAAAAAAGGAAAAATACAATTTATAATAAAAAAATTTTTGCATATTTTTTATTTTTTTATATTCAGAATTTTAATTATTTCTATTCTTTTTTAAAAATTTTAAATTTCAATTATATTTAATTTTATTTTTTTGAATATTTTTTATTAAATAATTGAAAAAGAAAGAGGTTTATCTCCATTTTTAAATTAAAAAAATAATAATCACTTAATATACCACTACTAATGTTTAATACTCATCCATACATTAATACCACTATAATTATTAAACTTCACTTTTAATTCTTCAATCACATTAAAATGAACTATAAATATTAAAATTAAACTTTTAAACAAATATAACTATTTCTTTAAAATAAACTAATATAAAAAAGAAGGTAAAGAAATATTAAAATAATTTCATATAACCAAAATAATCAAAAAAATATAAAAATAAACAAAATTAAAACATCATTTGAAATAACAATATCCCAATCTCCATTTATACAACAATAATCAAAAAAAAGAGATAAGATTAAATATTCATTCAAAAAAGTTTAGATTTTTGAAAAGATATAAATTATCAACAATCAACAAAAATATATATAAAAATAAATATAATGGATGAAGAAGAAATGGGTTTAAGATATCTCAAACTTTATGGATATTTTGGTAATTATTCTTTTATATCAGAAAGAAAAAAAATAGATTGTTTAAATAAATTTAAATATTTAAGTCCAGAAGAATATCATAAATTTAAACAAATTAAAAACGAGCAACATATAAAGAAAAAGAACTAATAAATAAATATTATATAGGCTCAAAAATTTCTTGGATTTTGAATAATAAATTAAGAACAGGTCAAAAGTTAAAGATGAAGAAATTAAAATATCAAATTTATTACAAAATCTTTGTGAATGTAATAAATGTCAAGATTTTATAATTCTAAGAAGATATGTAGATCTAAATTTTTTAGCACAATATAACATTACTTTTGATAAATATAATGAAGAATCAGCAAGAAAAGGATTAAATTTAGTAAAAAAAAGATTAATATATAATATTGTTAGAACTGAAAAAGGATTTATGTCTGCAAATTATGGTAAAACAGGATTTGATTATAGAGAAATACTTTTATTATTATTTTGCCCTAAAGGAGTAAAAATGAATGTTACAGATAATGATAAAGAAACTGAAGTTATTTTGCAATATAATATGAAATATACATTTTTTGATGCTTATCTTGAAAAAATAGTTAATGAAGAATATGGATATAATTTCTATAGAATTGTTATTTGCTGTTTCCTAATGGGTCAAGATATATATAATAAACAATTATTTAATTAATAATATTTAATATATTAATCAATTTTTAGGAAAGAAAAGTTAAATTTATTTTAATTTATTTATAATCTCAAATAATGAAGATAAAGTTAAAGAATCTAATAATGTAATAAATAAAAAAATAAAATAAAGATAATATTATTTGAGCCAATAACTGATTTTCTATAATTTTTTTTTGTTTTTTTTTAATTTTATTTATAAATAATAAAAGTATTATTTTTTATGAAAACCAGAAAATATATTAATAATGATAAATAAAGTAGAAAGAGGAACAGATATATTTAACAAAAGAAAGTTTTTCAAATGAAAGATTAAATTTTTGTTCATCCTTTATTGGTTTAAATTGTTTTCTTTTATTTCTTGTAATTCTTTTTTGATTATTTATTTTCTCCATTAAAATTTAGCAAATTTTCTTTTGAATAATATTTTTTCCTATTATTATATTAATATTCATTTATAATTTAATCTATTACATTAATTGATAATTTTGAGATAAAAAATATAATCATTATCACTATTTTTAATTATAATAAGTTATATTTTTAATATTTATTACATATCTTCATAATAATAAATATTATTTGTAAAAAATATTGAATCATTAAACATTTTATTTAATATAATAAAATAATTAAGTAATTTATATAATATTTTTTTATAATAATCAAATAATTTTAAATTAATAAATTTAAAAAAAAAATTAAAACAAATTCCAAAAACCAAGTAAAAAAAAAAAAAAAATGTAAAATAACCTATAAATTAAATTTCCTGAGCAACAAGTCTAATAATAGGAGCTTTCTTATTTCCAATAACACTAATATAATTTTCTTCTTCAAGTAACCTCAAAGCATCTCTAAATTCAAAATCCGAAAAAGTAAATTCCTCCATTCCCGAAACGACTTTTTTAACTTCATCACTAAGACTACTAAACCTAACACCTTTCCTAGCAGTTTCAGCATATTCTCTCAAAACATTTTTAATACAATCAATTAAATCAACTAACTTAGCTCTAGTACTAGAAGTAATACCAGTAATAATCATATCCATATCAATAAGTCCTGTAATAGGATCAGTTGCTGCTTGTTGTGTTGCAACTTTAATTAAACGAATAGCTTCTTCTACATCTTCATTTTCTATAAATTCTGAAAAACGAAGACGAGCTCTTGCTTCTGATAAACGAATAATTGATTCTAATTGACGTGGTGTTGCTGATATTGTATTTCTACCATTTGAACTACGAATATCTACATAATATTTTATTAAATTATCTACTATCTCATCTTTTAATTTTGGATTATTTTTACGAGCTTCTGATATGTAAGTTGTTAATACTTCTTTACGAATTATTGTTGGTGATGTTTGCTTCTTTGATTTTGATTTTTTACCACTGTCTATTTCCATATCGAGATCTTCTTCACCATATAATGATACTATGTGATTTGCTAATCTTCTATCATTTATTTCATTATGTTTATCTAACATTAAATAAATTAAATCAAAACGACTTAAAAGTGAAGGGGGGAGTCTTATATTTTGAATAACACTTAATTTAGGATCATATTTAGAATGTATTGGATTTGCACTTGCTAAAATTGCAGTACGAGCATTTAATTGACAAATTATACCTGCTTTTGCTATTGAAATTGTTTGTTGTTCCATTGCTTCATGTAATATTACTTTTGTATTATCATCCATTTTATCAAATTCATCTATACAACAAATTCCTTTATCACTTAAAACTAAAGCACCACTTTCTAATATTAATTCTCTTGTTTCAGGATCTTTAGTTACATAAGCAGTTAAACCTACAACTGACGATCCCTTCCCACTTGTATATATACCTCTTGGTGATAAATTATGAACATATTGTAATAATTGAGATTTTGCTGTTGAAGGATCACCAATTAAAAGTACATTTATATCACCTCGAAATTTCCCTTGACCATTTTGAGTAAAGTCTTTATTAACACCACCAAATAATTGTAAAAGTAAACCTTTTTTAATATCATCATTTTCCCATATTGAAGGAGCTAATGAATCAACAAGAATTTGATATATATTTTCATTTTTTTTTAATTTCTCAACTTCTTCTAATAACTTACTTTTTTCAATATCATCTAATTCATTAGTTTTATATTTACTTTGATCAACATCTTCAAAATGATCATCTTTTTGTTCATCTAAATTTAATTTCATTTTATTAAATTTAGTAATAGAAACAATATCAATATAAGTACGAAAAGTACTTTTAGTGACTCTTTGTCTTGGATTAACTCTCATACCTTGAGCACGGAAAATTCCAACAAATTCACATCTATCTCCAGGTTTAACAAAATCTACTAATTCATCATAAGCACATAAATGAATAGTAACAGGAGTTTCTCCTTCTGGCATTGTATCAGGAGTTTCTTGTATTTTAATATATTGTTTATCATTAAATAAAGAAAAATTATGAATTAATTCAAAAGAACCTTTAACATGACAATTTTTACATTCAATAGGTTCAACAATAATATTTCTTTCTAAAGTACTTCTTTCACTTTTTTTACAATTAGTACATTGAAAATAACCTTCTCTCATTTCAGGAATAATTTCACTAGTTCTAATAACAATTCCAGATATTGATATTAATTTATCAATATCATCAGGACCTAAATCTCTTATTCTACTTTGTTTAATTAAATTAGAAATTCTAACTTGAATAATATTATCACTTTTATCATCAATTTTCATATCTTTTGCAATTTCTTTATAAACATCAGTAACACCATTATCCATTAAAGGAATCATTTCAGTAGGAAAATTAATCATTTGCCAATATAATAACTTATCAAATTTATTCAAATGTCTACCATCAATATTTAAAATATAAATTTTAACATTATTATTTTCTTTAAGTTGTCTAACATAATAATTATCACCTCCTTCTTTATCATCTTCAACTTTAAAATCTAATAAAAAAGTTCTGAATTTAGTTAAAATATCTAAAACACTTATATTTGTTCCCCAAAACATTTGATTTCCTTGTGTTGATTCAGATGATGAATTATAATTTAATGGTCCTGCATTTTCGGATGATGAATTTAATGGAGGTGTAAATAATGGTACTCCGGTGTTTCCTTTTAAAAATGCTCTTTGACGATTCTCGTTTGGAGGACCTAATAAACTTTCTATTGATTTTGATGATTGGTTTGATTGAATTTCTGAAAATTTTATATTTTGTGTTTTTTCTTCTTTTTTACTACTACTACTCTTTTTTTTTGAAGAACTTGAATTTTTACTGTTTGAATTACCGCCTTGTTTCATTTTTTTTTATATATTTTTTTTTATATATTTTTTTTAAAGGTTTTTATATGTTTTTATATTGAGGGGTTTATAATTATTTTTTTTAAATTTTTTTGAGGACAATTTTTGGAATTTTTTAAATTTTTATTGTATTTTTTTTTTTTATTAGTTTATTTATTTTGTTTTATTTTTTTTTTTTTAATTTATATATGGTTATAAATTTTTTTTATTCTGATTTTTGTTTAGTTTCCGAATTTTCTCTTCTTTTCTTTTTTATTGCCATTATTAATATTGTTAATAAACAAAATCCAGAAAAAATTGCAAGAATATATAAATGAAGTTTTATAATTTCTTTATTTTTAATTCTTTTTTTTTCTTTTATAATTTCATTTTCAACATTTTTTTTTATTTCATCATTTAATATTAAATTTCTATATTCAATAATAGTATCATCGACTTTATTTTCATTTTCACTTTTTAAACAAAAGTCTATTTGATTTCTTTTTATTTTTCCAATACAATAATCTACAATTGTATTCATTACAATTTGAAAAAAACTTTGTTTATCTTTCATATAATTTCTAAATGTACTATTTAAATTAGCTAATGAATTTTTCATTATTCCCATACAAGCTAATTTTTTTGAACTTAATTCAATTTCTTTTAATTCTTTTTCATCATCTATAATTAACTTTTTATTTAAAGAATTATTTTCTTCATCTTTTATATTTTTTATTTCAGAAGTATGAATTGAAAAAAGAAATGTTAAAAAAAATAAATTAAATATCATATTTTAAATATTTATTAAATTAAAATATAATTAAATTAAAACTAAATTTAATTTAAAATAAAACTCAAAAAAAGAAAATTTTAATTAAAAATTTAAACAAAAAAAACAAAAAATAAAAACAAATAAAATTAAATAATTTTAGTAATTTCAATAAAAGCTTCCCCATTACATTCACTTTCAGAATTAATTTTAATTTGAATTCTGGAATTATCAATTAAAGCAATATATTTATCAATATATAAAATAATATTATTTTGATTTAACTCACTAATACTATTTCTTTCAAATTCACTTTCAAAAACAATTTCATCATTAATTAAAACATTAAAATTATCTTTATTATCAATAGAAATTAATCCAACAACAATTTTATAAATTCCTTTATTTGAAACGACAATAGAATTACTTTCATTTTCCCAAATAAATAAATCTAAAGCAGTATTAATATTTTGAATACTCCAAATAATAAATTTATTTTTTAATAAACCATCATTTGACCAACTCCATTTTGCAGTACGATTTGCACTACAAAATGCATCATTTATTTTTGCTTGTGTTTCTAATGCATAATTTAATTGTTCTATATTTGCTTTTTTTGATAATTCATTTTCTATTGAATTAAATATATTATTTAATGATATATTATCTTCAATGTTATAATTGTTATTTATATTATTATTATTTTCATTTATTTGATTATTTAAATTTAGAAAATTTGAATTTTTTATTGTGTCTATTTCATGTATTTCTTGATATAAATTTTTAATGTCATTTGCTTGATTTTGTAATTCTGTTAATATTTTAATATTTATTTTTTCAAAATCTGAATTTATTTCATTTCTCAATTGTATTAATTCTGATTTCATTAAATAATTTTGATTATTATTATTTAAAGTATTAATATTTTGTTTGTTTATTTGAGAAAAATTTCCATTTCTATTATTTGATAATTGATTTTTATCTAAGTTATGTATTTTTAATATTTTTTCAAATTCTTTTATATTTATTTTATTTTTATCTATTTGAGTTATTGTCTCACTTACACTTTGAAATTGAGTTTTTAAACTTTCTATTAATCTATCAAAATCTAAATCAAAATCATTTATTCTTTTATTTATTTCATTATAATAATTTTCGGTTTTTTGATTTATTTCTTCAATTGAATTTTTAATTTCAATTTTATCTTTTTGTAATTGTCTTTTTATTATATTTTCAAAATCTTTTGAATTTTCTCTTCTTGAATTACAATAACTTTCATCTTTAATTGAATAAAATTGATTAGATAATTTTTTTTGTTGCTCAATTATATCATCAATATTTTTTCCATATTCAATATTTTCTGTTTTGATATTAACAATATCATCATTTATTTTTGTAAATTTTTCTTTTAATGCTTTATTAATTTCACTTTTTATTAAAATTTTAATATCATCTTCATTTAATTTATTTTGATTTTGTTGAGTTGTTAAAATTAATTCTGCTAAGTCATTTTTAGTTAATTTATCATCATTTTTTTCTAATGATGGAATTTTTGTTGCAATATTTATATATTCTGATTTTAATATTGAAATCTCTTTTTCTAAATTTTTAATTTGGGAATCTAATCTTAATACAAAGTCATATAAATTTTTTGTGTGTTCATTTTGCATATTTGAAAAATATTGATTTGTAGTTAAAATGGGAGATGAAAATTCTTTTTTTCTTTGAAAATTTATATCTCCTAACATTTTTTTTTAAAAATTTAATTTTTTTAAATTAATTAAATATTTTTATTTTTTTAATAGATAAATATTAAATAAAAGATTAATAACTAAATAAAGAAATTTATGTTTTTAATTATTTATTTTTTTCTAAACTTTTAATTGTTGTATTTTTTATTTTTAATTGTTAATATATATTATATTTTTAATTAAAAATATATATTAATTTTAATATGTTCATATAAAAAATTTCTTAATAAAAAGTGAAATAAATTAACTTTAATAAAATATGAAATTAACATTTTTATATCATAAAAATATAAATTTTATAGAAAATATATTTAAATGAAGATGATAGAAGAGAAATTATTGAATTAATTCAACAATTTATATTTGATTATTTAAAAATGAATATACTAAATCAAAACTTTTTCTTGCGGGATAAATAAAATAATTATAATTATTTTTTTTAATAAAATGATTTTATAAATTCTTTTTTATAAAATAATAAATAAAATTAAAGAATGAATCCTAATGAAAAAAATGATTTAAAAAATAAAATTTTATCTCATGAATATTTTTACCTTTAACTTGTAAATAAAATATTTATTTGAAAAAGGATTATTTTTTAATCTTTTTTATTCATTTTCCATAATTTTATAATTTTTTTATTCAATTTTTTCTATTTTATTATTAATATTATTCTTACTTTATATTCTTCATTTTCTATTAAAGTTTTATTCATTTTATTTCTTAAAATTTAATTTCTGTTCTTTACTTAATTAATTATTTTTCTATAAAATTATTTCTATAAGTTTTATTACATTTTTTATTAAATAATTAAAAATTATTCAATATTATTAATTCATTAAAATAGATATATTAAAAAAATATTTTTGTCTTCTAACCAATAAATATTGATTTAAATAAAAATTTTATTTTTTATAATTATTTTCATTTCATTGATTATTTATTTTTATATACAAGATAATAGTTTTAATTTGATATTTTATATTATATTTTTTATAAGTTGAAAATAGGGTTTTATTTGTTATTATTTTAATTAATTAAAAAAATATAATGTTATTTAGATAGAATAAGTTAAAAAATATGAAATATATGAATTTTTATTTATTTATTTTTGCTTTTTGAATATTTAAATTATTTTAATTATTGATTTTAAATTTGTTGTGTATTATTTGTTAATAAATTCAATAATTTTTGATCTGGTACTATTATATTACAACTTTTTTTCAAATTTTTAAACATATTTATCATAATTTCAACATTATTAGTATTAAAATTAGATAAATTTAAAGAATTTAAAGATGAACAATTATTAAACATATAACTCATATTAGTTACATTATTAGTATTAAAATTAGATAAATCTAAAGAAAGTAAAGAATTACAATTAAAAAACATATAACTCATATCATTAATATTTTCAGTATTAAAATTAGATAAATTTAAAGAAATTAAAGAATTACAATTATAAAACATATAACTCATATTAGTTACATTATAAGTATTAATATTAGATAAATTTAAAGAAATTAAAGAAAAACAATTATAAAACATATAACTCATATTAGTTACAATATTAGCATTAAAATTAGATAAATTTAAAGAAATTAAAGAAGTACAATTATAAAACATATAATTTGTAATAATTATTGGTGTTTTTAAATTTTAGTTTAATTTGATTTTTTCCTATATCTGAAAATAAATAATGATAACAAAAATTAATTTTCTTATTATTCAAAAAAAATTCACAATTATCTTTTATTTCTTTTTCATTATTTATACCTTTTATCCAAAATGATACTCTTTTTGCTTCTTCAAAACTATTAACTATTTTAATTGATTCATTCTTTTTTCTAAAATCATATTCACATAATATATAATTATTATTATTATTATTAGTAGAAATAGGAGGATTAATTGAAGGAGGTGTTAAATTAATTAAATGGATATTTCCTATAAAAATACTTTGTTTCATTAAATTTAAATTATTTATATAATATCTTTTATAATTATTAATTATATCATGTTCATAAATATTTTTATTTTCTTCTATTTTTATTTTATTCATTATATTTGTTATATTGGCTTTAATTATATTAAATTTTTTTAAATTATTTTCTATTTCTAAATATATTTTTTCAAATTCATTTAATTCTTTATTACTTAATCCTATTTTTGAAAAAAGAATATATTGATGAGAACAATGTAAATTAATACAATCATTACAAATATTTTTTTTACAATTCTTACAATAATAATTGATTTGTTTTAAATGTAAATTACATATAAAATTAAATTGAATAGGATTTTGTTTAAAAAAATCATGATTAAAATATTCATTCCAATTAATTCTATCATTATTATTAATTTTTAACATTTTTAGTAATAAATCATTTAATTCTTCATTATTACTTATCTTTAAATTTTTATTAGATTTGATATCATTTAATAATTCATTATTATTTTTTCCATTATAAGGAAATTCTTTAAATAATAAATAATAAATTATTATTCCTAATTTCCAAATATTATTTTTTGTTTTATCATTTAATTTATTTTCTAATATTTCTGGTGGAGTATACAATAAATTATTTTTAATTAATTGATGATTTGTTAATTTGAATTTTATTTTATTTAATTGATCTAAACATATTACAATATTTGATAAAGTTAAATTTATATCACCAATATTATTCATAAATATATTATTTAATTGAATTAAAATTTCTTTAATTTCTTCAATTGATAATCCTTCATTTCTTTTATTCATATATTCTTTTAAATTCATTAAATAATAATCTGTAAATATATAAAAATAATCTTTTGTATCAAATGATTCTTTTAATGAAATTGAATTTTCACATTTTAATTTATTCATAATATTTATTTCTGATAAATATTCATTTGTATATTTTGATTTATCTATTCTTTTTATTATAATATATTTTTTTTGTATTTTTATTTTTTGCTTCTAATAATTCACCATATTCCTCTTTTTTAATTGTTTTAATTTCTTCAAATTTATCCCAAATATTCATAATTAAAAATATAATACATTTTATTATATATAATATATATAATAAAAATTTATAATTTATTTTTTATATATAATATTTATAATAAAAAAATGTCTTTAAAAGAATTATATTCAATTTTTGAAAAATATTATACTAAATATGCAATAGTTGATTTAGATGAAAATTTTAATCAATTTCTCGAAAATGATTCAATAAATCTTGATCAAGAATCTAAAAAATTAATAAATGATACAATATCAAAAAGAATAATGAATTTAATAGAAAAATTTGATTATGTATTTGTTAAATTAAATGATAAAGCCCCAATAGATGCAGATTTTATGTTAACTCAATTAAAATGTTTTAATATTGATGATATTATTTCAGTAATAAAATCAAGTGAAAGATGCTTAGAAAATTTTGATAAAACAAAGCAAAATTTTTTAATAATAAAAGAATGGTATAAAATTGAACATAAATTTGAATTTAGATGTTATTTTATTAATAAAAAATTAAAAGGTATTTCTCAAAGATATATTGATTTATATGAAAAATACGATGATATTGATAAAATTAGAAATTGTATTATTAATTTTGTTAATCAAGATATTAAAGATTGTTTAGATAAAATAGAAATTAATAATGATCAATTAAATTATATGATTATTGATTTAGTTTATGCACCAAAAAGAAATAAAGTTAAAATAATTGATGTTGAAATTTTAATTGATGATGATAATAAAGAAAAAAATGAAAATGAAAATAATAATATTAACAATGAAAATATAAATAATAATAATAATAATAATAAAAATATAAAAACTTTAAATATAACGGAAGAAAATTCAGAAAATGAAGAAGAAAATGAAATAATTACAAATAGTAAATTTAATAACAAACTAAGATTATATTCTACTTGGGATGAATTAATTAATGTTGATGATGAAGATAATGATGAAATTGAATTAAGATATATTACTAGTGAAAATGATGAAAGAATTTTACAAAATGATGAAAATAAAAATAGATTTCCCATTGAATTATATGATTCTGATTTTCAAACAGTTTTGGAAAAACTTAATTTAAATAATAAATAAAATGTTTATAAATAATAATTTAAATTAAATTTTATTTTAATATTTTATTAAATTACAAATTATAAAAAGAAAAATGAATAATGATGATAATAAATCTTCAAAAGAAAGAGAAAATTTAATAAATAAAGATCTTTCGCAATTTCTAAATATAAATAAAAAAAATAATATAATAGATGATACAATAAAATTAAATTTAACAGATATAGATAATCAAGAGAATTCAAAAAAGAAAATTGAAACTTTAGAAAATAAAATAAAAGAATTAGAAGAATATAAAAATATATGTGAAAAACATATACTTCAATTTTATCCAAATCACTCATTACCAATAACAAAAGAAGATATTACAAATTTTAAAGAAGATTCAATTAATTTTTCCAATCAACAATTTAGTTCATTATATATTCAATTATTTAATGAAAAAGAAGAAATGGCAGAAATATTAAAAAAAGAAACAATAAAAAATGAAGAATTAAAAAATTATGTAGAAATATTAAAACAAACTTTAGAAAGTAGTTTAATTAAAAATGGAATTGCCTTAAATTTAGATAATGCTTCAAAAAAAACTAATATGAAACCAATTGATGTTTTAGTTGGTTATTCAAATATGAAAGATGAAAATGAAAAAAATAAAAAAAATTTAATTAATAATAAAGTAATTATTGAAGATTTAAATTCACAAATTAAAAATTTACAAAAATTAAATGAAGATTATAAAATTAAAAATAATCAATTAATTGAAGATTATAAAAAAATAAAAACTGCATATGATGATTTATTTCAAAGAGAAAATGATTTAGGAAAAGATAATCAAAGAATTGAAATTAAATATAAGAATTTATTAAAAGAAAATAATGAAAAAGATAAAATAATTGAAGCATATCAAAAAAAATTAAATGAAATTGAAAAAGAATTACAAAGTTCAAATCTTTTACATAAACAATTATCAAATAAAAACATTGATTTTGAAACATTACAAAAAAGAACAGAACAATTAGAAAAAAAAATTGATGATTTAAATTATAAAAATGATACATTACAAAATTTAAATGATAAATTAGAAATTGAAAATGATAAATTAAAAAATGATATTCAAATATATAAAAATCAAGTTGATAAATTACAAGAAAGTTTAGGAAATAATTTAGATACTTATCAAAGTGATAAAAGAATTTTAGAAGAAATGAAAAATGAAATGCAGAAAAATTTAAAAAAAAATGAAAATCGTATTATTGAATTAATGGATGATATTGAAAATAAAAAAAAAGAAATTGAAACTTTTAAAGAATTAATTAAAATAAAAGATAAAAATATTGATGATTTAAATTCAAAATTAAATATTATTAAAATTAATTATGATGCTTTAAAAATGGATTCAAGTAGAAAAATGATTTATACTGAAGAAAATCTAAAAAATTTGATTAAAGAAAAAGAAAAATTAAATAAAGAAATATCTAATTTAGAAATAGAAAAAAAAGCATTTATAGAAAAAATAAGAGAATTAAGTGAAGAAATAAGATTAAATAAAGAATCATTTGAAAATTTAAAAAATAAATTTATAAATGAAAGAAGTTATAATGAAGATTTAAAAAACGAATTAGAAAAAATAATTCAAGAAAAAGATTTATTATCAATAGAAATTAGTAAATTAAATAATGATTTGATTATGAGTAAAAATGAAATTAATTTTTGGAAAGAAAAATATGAAGAAGATATGAGTGAAAAAACAGATGAAAATAAAAAATTAAAATTTACAAATGAAGAAATGAGTTATAAATTAGATGATATACAAAGAAAATATATGAAATTATATAAAGATTCTTATTCAAAAGATGAAGAAATTCAACAAGTTTTTGAAAGAGAAAAAAACTTTAAAAAAAATTTTGAAGATTTAAAAAACATAAATGGAGAATTAAATAATAAATTAGAGAAAAATATTTATGAATTAAAATCAGAAATTCAAAATAATTTTGATATAAATTCTAAAAATAATCAATTAACAATTAAAATAAATGATTTATCAAATCAAGTAAGAACTTTAATTTATGAAAATGCAGAATTAAAAGCAGAAATTTCTACAATAAGAGATAAGATGCTATTACAAAATTCAATTGAAAAAGATAAAGAAATTGAATTATATACTTTTAAAAAAAATTATGAAGTAACGAAAAAAATTCTTGATAATTGCATTTCTATAATTCAAGATTATTTAAATAAAAATAGAGATATTATTGAAAATAATAGTGATTTATTTATAAATGAATTTGATGAATTTTTATTAATGAAAAATATTTCTTTAGATAATATGGGACAACAAATTAATCCAATTGATAAATTAAAAAAAATAAATTCTTTTTTAAATATTATAACTACTCAAATTGATATATTATATGAACATTTTAATAATTTAACTCAAATAAATAAAGAAAATAATGAAAAAATTGCATTTTTAGAAAATAATTTATTAAATTATGAAAAAGATTTTAGAAGAGTAAAAATAAAAGAAGAAAATAAAAAAATTAAAAAAGAAATGGAAAATAAAGAAATAGAAATTAAAAATTTACAAGAACAACAAAAAGAATTACAAAATAATTTAAATAGAGAAAGAGAAAATACGAAAAATCTAATAGAAAAATTTTCTGAATTAAATGGAGATGAATTTTATAGAAGAAAAAATGAAAAATTAAATTATAAAAATAGAAATAAATTCAATAAAAATTTACAAATTTACGGAAATACAGTTGAAAAAGATATAAATGATTTAACATATGAAATATTAAACCAAAAATTAAATTATGAACCAGAACAAACAGAAATTCAAGGAATGAGTACATGTATATAAAATTTTTTTTAATTTAAAAAATTATAATTTTTAATTTTTATATTTAAAAAAAAATAAATAAAAAAAATTTAAAAAAAATATAAAAAATATCAAAAAATTAAAAAAACTCAAAAAAAAAAAAAAAAAGAAAAAAAAAAATTAAAAAAAAATGGCATTTGTATATGAAACAGAAAGAAATCTTGATTTCAACAAAAATTATGAAGAAAACGAGTTAGGACCAGGTCAATATCTTCCAATTACAGATGAAAAAGAAATAAAAGAAAATATAATTCCATTTTTATCATCAGAAGAAAAATTAAAATATAAACAAAATGATAATCCAGGTCCAGGAACATATTATAGAGATATAACAAAAGAAGAAGATATAAAAAGAAAAGAAAATAAAAAAATGGAAATTATAAATAAAATAGATGAAATTAAAACAAGTAATAAAATTTTATCTCCTGATGATCCAGAAACAAAAAAAGAATTTCAAGCAGAAAAAAGAATAAAAAAAAATTATGAAAAATATGGTTTTTCAGTTAAAGAAAAAAGATTTAAAACAAATGAAAATTTTATTCCTGGACCAGGAAGTTTTTTTAATAATAAATTTGAAGAAGAAGAAAAAAAAACATATGAAAAAATAAAAAATGATAAAAATAAAATAAAAAAAAATGAAAGAGAAAAAAAATTTAAAATTGAAAATTCACAATATAATATAGATTCAATTCCTCAAAGAATAAGTTTTGGATATGAAACAAATAAAGATGGTAAAATAGTAAAAAAAGATAATCCTCAAAAATATAAAATTTTTTCTGGCGTTGAAGGAGTTGACACAGTTGGTCCTGGTACTTATGATATTGACTTACCTGAATATTGGAAAAAAAAAGGAACTTTTTGGTCAAAAAATAAAGATATCAGAAGTTATCAAGAAAAAAAAAAAATTCGTCCTCAAACAAGTTTAAATGTAAATCATATTAATTGTACTCAAGGTAATTTTAGAGAAGAAGAAAATAAAAATGAGAAAAATTTAAATAATAGTGAAAATAATAATTTTTATAATGGTAAAAATATGAATTTTTTAATGAATAAATCTATTTATAAAAATTATAATAATGGGAAAAATAAAATAGGAGATTTTAATATTATTCCTAAAAAAGAATTTTCATTTGTTAATAATAATAATAATCCTGGTCCTGGAACTTATTTTTTAAATGATAATAATAGTAATAGTGGATTTTTCAATGCTGCAAAAAAACCAAAAAAAACACCTTTTAATGAAAAAAATTATTTTTTAAGTAGTACTGATAGATTTGGAAATGGATTAAATTCACCAATTGAAAGTAATATTAAAAGTATTGAATATGATGATTATTTATTTGGTATAAATTTAAAAAAAATCCCAATTAGAGATTCTCAAATTCAAAAATTAGAAAAAAATAAATTTAATAAAAAAGAAAATATCATAAAAAAAAAAGATAAAAAAAAAGAAAAAAAAGAAAAAAAACCAACAGAAGTAGAAAAACCAAAAATAGGATTTTTATCTCAAAGTACACGTTTTCCAAAATCAAAATTAGAAAAAGAAGAAAAAGAAAATAAAAATGAAAATATAGAATTAGTAAATAAAAATATGCATAAAACAATATTTACAAATAAATTATTAAATTCATCATTTTCAACATCACAATCATCATATAATTCTCGTCCTTTAACAGGAAATGGTAAATTTTATAGAAGAGATCGTAGATTTAGAGAAGCAGAAAATGAATTAATAAGACTAAGTGAAAATCCAGGTCCAGGAAGTTATATTGATCCTTTTTCAAATACTGGAATAAATAATACTATTATTATTAATGGAAGATTTGTCGATTTAAGAACTGGAAATAATATTATTAATGAAAATAAAAGACCAAAAAGTTCAAAAAGTGATTTTTATAAAAATGAAAGAAATAAATATGTTAATTATAATAATAATCCTGGTGTTGGAAAATATGATAATGGAAATTTTAATAGTATAAAATATTTAAATGATAAATTTTATGTTGATAGAATTAATTATAGTAAAAGTAATATTTTAGGATTTGATTCTAGTGAAATTGATAAAAGATGTTTAAAAGGAAAAATGGATAATTTAGGACCTGGGGTTTATTATAATCAAAATTTTGTTAAAGAATTTCAAGTTGATCCTCCTTTTAAAAGTAGTTGTCAAAGACAGGTTTTAGATAAAAAATTAAAAAAAAATAGTTTAGATGGAAAATTTGTTGGACCTGGACAATATGATATTGAAGAATGTTATCCTTGGGTTAAGCAATCTTTTAATATTAAATATTTGTAACTTTATTTTTGTTTATTTTTTTTTTTTAATTTTTTTTGTTTTTTTTGTGTTTTTTTATAGTTTTTAATTTAGTATGATTAATAATAAAAAAGGAAATTCTGAGATATAATTTTTTTAAATATATTTTGATATTGTTAATTCATTATTTTTTTTATTCTTATTTTTTATTTTATTTTATTTTTTAATAAAGTATAAGTCACTTGTTATTGATTTTTACATTCTTCTTTTTTTTTATTTTCATAAACATCATCATCATCTTCTTCATCATAATCTAAATCTTTTAAATCATCAGCATGATAAGTTAATCCAACTCTAATATTTAAATAATATTCTAATTGATTATTAAATAAATCATCTCTAAAAAATATACATTCATCAGTAGTAAAATTATCACATTTAGTATTTTTAAAAAAAGAAAAAAATGAATCAATATCTTCAATTATTTCTTTATTCAATGTTTTTTTTCCTTTTTTTATTTTTTTATTTATTTTTTCAATTGTTGGATTTTTATCATCAGATTCCCAATTTATTTTACAAACTTCAATTTTATTTGGTTTATCTTCTACATTTTCAGGAAAATAATATTTTTTATATAATATTTCATTTGAGAAATAATCATTTTTTTCAAATTGGAAATTTATTATAAAATCATTTACATTATTATCTATTTTTTCCATCCAAACTTTTTTTAAATATTTTATTATTGTTTTATCTTTATCTGTTATTGTAAAATATTTTGAATTTATTATTACTTTTTCCCAATAATCTTCTATTTTTGATTCGTCTAAATTTTCATCTATTGATTCATTTTCCTTTAAATATTTTTTTATTTCATCATTTGAAACTTTTTCTTTTGATTCTCCATTTATTATTTTTTGTATTTGTGAATATAATTCAAAATATTTATTATCATATTTACATTTTATTTTATCATATTCTTTTGCATATTTTGTTTCAATTTGATATTTTTCATTATTTAAAAAGTTTAATTGAAGTAATTTTGGTTTTAATTCTGGATATTTTATTTTTTTTATTTCTTCTAAAATATCTTTTTCATCTTCATTTTTTTTTATTTCTTCTTTTTCATCTTCTTTTTCATCTTTAATATCTTCTTTATTTTCTTCTTTTATATTCTCTTCTTTATTATCTTCTTTTTTATCTTCTTCTTTATTTTCTGTTTTATTTTCTTCTTTTTTTTTTATTTCATTCTCTATTTTATCTTCTTGTTTAGTTAATTCTTCTTTATTTTCTTCTTGTTTAATTTCTTCTTTGTTTTCAATTATATTTTTTCCTTCTTCTGAACTCATTTTTTTCAAAAAAGATAATCAATCAAAAAGATAAAAATTAATATAGTATTAAAAACTAAATAAATAATTAATTTTATATTTATAATCTCATATATTAATGGAATATTTTTTTACTAATATAAAAGAATCAATATCAAATTTTTTTGGTTTAAATTATGAAGATGAAAACAAATTAAATTTAAGTCCTTTAGAAAAATCATTAATTGAATGTAAATTAATAAGAGATAAAACAAAACATTATATAACAAAACTAGAAAAAGAAAGTATAGAAAGCAAAAATAAAGCAAAAGAATATTTAAAAAATAATAAAATAGAAAGAGCAAAATTTGAATTAAAAAGAAAAAAAATGTATGATATCCAAATATCAAAAAGTGAAAAACAATTATTTATAATATCACAAAAAATAATAGAAATAGAAAAAACTCAAATAGATTCTGAAGTTTTAAAAATATTAGAAAGTAGTAATGAAATATTAATAAAATTAAAAAATGAAGTTTCAGTTGAAAAATGGGAAATTATTGGTGATGAAATGGAACAAATTAAAATGGAACAAGATGAAGTTATTGATTTTTTTAATAAAAATAATTTAAATTATGAAGATAATAGTGATATTGATAAAGAAATTGAAAATATGTTAAATGAAGAAAAATAAATGAATGAGAATAAAATTAATTTTAATGATATTAATAATGAAAATATTGTTGAATTGCCTGATGCAAATAAAAATGAAATTGTTATTGATGATAATGTAAAACAAAATAATCTTAATAAAGAAAAAAAAATATTAATTAACTAATTATAAATATAAAAAATATATATATGTATAAAAATAATATTTATATTTTTTTAAATTGATAATAATTAATTGTGTTCAAATTTATATTACAAGAAAATTGTTAATTTATTAATAAATCAATATCAATATAAATTACAAAAAAATTAAATATTAAATTTTTAAATAGATTTTAAATCATTAAGGATAAATCAATGAATTTAATATAAATTGATTAATGAATTTAGATATGATAAAATAAATTTTTATAGATTTATTTCAATATTATTAAAGAAAAAATATAAATAATATTTGATAAATTAAAGGGTTATAAATTTTTAGAAGATAAAATTTTGATTCTATATATAAATTTTAAATAGATTAATATATTGTTTTTTATACTAAAAATTTATTTTTTTTATATAATTTATTAAAATAATTTATTATAAATAAAATTATTTTGATTAAATCAAAAATAAAATATTTTCATAATAAATGCAACCTGATAATTCAAAATATGAAAATTTTATTCAATTATCAAAATCATCAACCAATTTAGAAGAAGAAATAAAAAAAATGTATAATGAAGAATATGAAGATATATTTGAAGATATTATAAGAAAAAAAGAAGGAGAATTTATGAAATCAATATTCGATAATATAAGAATATCAATTATTGATAAGTTTACTGAAGAAGCTTTTGAAGATGAAACTTTAACAAAAAAAATGAAAGAAATAGAAAAATATTTATATTTAGAACAATATTTAGTTGATTATGAAATATTTAAAAAAAATTTAATTTCAAAAGGAAGAGAGTATATAGAAAATGGTCAAGATTTTAATTTTTTAAAACATTGTAAATATCAAAATAATAATCCAATACATTTTTGTAATAATAAAAACAATTTTATATTAGTATATAATGAACTAAATAATAATGAAAATAAAAAAAATGAAATATATGGAATAATATGTACAAATTGTTTAAGATGTTATAAATCAAATTATATTAAATTATATTGTGATTTTTGTCAAATAATTTATTATACAAGATTAATAATAAATGAAGATAATTATGATAGTAATATTCAACCAGCAACATGGGAAAAATATCATTGTCATTTAATAATAAATCAACAAATGGGATGTATTAATAATTGTAAAGGGAAATTATTTTTAGATATTAAGAAAAATATTTTGATATGTAAAGAATGTAATTTTTCAAGTAAACCTTATGATATTATTTGGACTTGTATGAAATGTAAACAAGATTTTCATTCAAATGCAAAAATATATAATCCTTATATTTATAAACCTTTATCTCTTGCTATTAAAAAATCTCTTCTTCTTAAAAATTTAGCTTTACCTAAAATTATTCCTTGTAATCATAATATTAAAGAATTTTATCATAAAAAAGATTGTAATGGTATTGTTTATAATTCTATTTATAATGGAAGAAAAATGGTACTTTGTTCTAAATGTAAATCTATGATGAAATATGAAAAATTTATTTTTGAATGTACTTTTTGTAAATTAAGATTTAGAGATGAAAATTGTGACTTTATTGAAGAAGAAGATTCTATTGAAAAAAAAAATGAAGAAAAAAAATTAATTGATGATATTTATAATTCATTTTTAGAAAAGGAAATAAAGAAAATTAATCTTTCTATTGATGAAAATAAAAATATGACTAGTAATGCTAATACTAATTATACTGATAATATTTTTATGAAAGATACTATTGAAAGTAATTTAAATATTCCTAAAAATATTGCTATTAAATGTAAGACTTTTAAATTTTCTCCTCTTCAAAAAAAAGAAATTGATATTTTTATTAAAAAATCAAATACAATTCATATTAGCAAAAATATTTTAAAAAATAAAAATAATGAACTTTTTATTATTGATGATAATGAATTAATGAAAAAATTAAAAACAGATATTGATATTAGTGATAGTAAAAATAAAAATAATAAAATAAAAAAAGAACATAAAAATATTTCAAATAATTTATCAAATAAAAATGAAAAAGAAAAAGATTCCCTTATACCATTATTCAATCCAAAAAATTATGAAATAATTTCTCAAATAGGAGAAAGTAAAAAAAGTAAAATATTTTGTGTTAGAAATATTGAAAATAATACATTTTCAGCTTTAAAGAAAATAAATTATAAAACAAAAGAAGAATTAAATAAAATAAAATCTCAATATTCATTGCAATATTCTTTAAATTCAAATCCATATATAATTAAAATAGAAGGAATTTATTCAAATGAAAATGAAATAGAAATATTAGAAGAATTAGGAATAAATAATTGGATGAGTGAAATAAATTCAATGAAAAAAATGAAAAAATTATATAATGAAATTGATTTAATTAATATTATTTATCAAATTAGTGTTACTTTAGAAATATTACAAAAAAAAGGCATTGCTCATTTTTGTATTAATCCAAATAATATTACAGTTTTTAAAGATTCAGTTTATAAAATTTCTGATTTTGAAAAAATTTTTTATATTTCAAACACTAAAATATCCCAAAATAATAATAAGTTTATTAGTCCACAATTATATTCAATTTTTTATTCTAAAATTAATTCTAGTAATTTTAATGTTATTAAAAATGATGTTTATTCACTTGGTTTATGTATTTTATATACTTTGATGAAAGGAAATGAATTGGATTTATTTAGAGATTTTGTGAATATAAATGAAAATAATGATAATCATAATTTAATTCTTAATTATATTAAACAAGCTTGTAAAGAAGCAAAAGATAACAATTTTTATTCTGAAAAATTTAAAAAGTTATTAAGTAATATGCTTAAATATGATGAAAATGAAAGGTTTGATTTTACTCAAGTTATTGATTTTATTTGTAAAAAATATGAATTTGAAGAATAATTAAATATAAGTATTAAAAACAATTTTAATATTTTTGATTGAATATAAAGGTAAAAATATGAAATGCCATTATTTAAGAATAATAATTATTATTAGTATTATATATTTTTTTTTCATTTTTTTTCATTCTGATTTAAATTTATAATTTTAATAATAAAATTTTAATATTTTTAATATATAACCTGATTTTAAAATATTTATATAAATAAAATATAACATTTTTTATAAAAATTCAATTAATTATAAAAAATAATTATTTAAAAAAAATAAAAAATGTTCAAAACAAATAATATTAAATCGTTATTATTTCCTCAAAATACAAATACAAAATCTACAATAATAACAAAATCAAATGAAAAACTTCTTCAAAATAAAGAAAAAAAAAGTCAAAATTTTCGAAATAAATATAATTTAAGAATAAAAACAATAACTCAATCACAAATGAAAAAACCACTTTTTCAAAAATATAATAAAAGTAAAATTAATAATTATAAAAATTCAAAAAGTAAACAAAAATCACATCATAAATGTCTAACTGCATCAAATTCAATTTTATATAATGAAATATTTAATAGTCCAAATTCACATAGCTCATTTAAGAATATAAATTCAAAACAAAAAATAAAAAATAATAATGAATCAAATAAAGATGAAATAATTAATTCATATGAAAAAGGAGTTTTATTTCTTTTTAATTATTTAAAAGGTATTTTAGATAAAAATAAATATGATGAAATTAAAAATAAATTTATAAATGAATTTAATTGTAAATTAAATAAAAAAGAAAATAAATATTCTCAATCAACTTTACAAAATTCGAATTCTTTAAAAAAAATACTTGATGATTGTATTCATATAAGATTATCTAAAAATAATTATTTTCAGAAAAAATTAAAAAATTATAAAAATTATTCTTTATTAAGACAATCACATAAATCATTATATTCTTTATCAAGAATTAATAATAAAGTTTTAAGTCAAAGTCCAAATAAAAAAAATGAAAATGAAATGACTTTTGTAAATCAGTATTTTACTGAAAAAAATAATCCAATTAATTCTAAATTAATTAAGAATGGAAATACATATTTTAACAATAAAACATTGAGTAGTAAAAATTTAAGTAATATTCATTTTAATAAAAATACTATTAAAAATATTATTAAAAATCAAATTAATAAAAATCAAAATATTAATGATTCAAGTTGTGATTTATTGTCAAAAATTAAAGATAGTTTAGATGATGATTTAAAAAAAATGTTTAATTTTTCATATGAATATTTTCTTAATCAAGAAAGTGAAAGATATGAAAAAAAATAAAAAAATTTAAACTTATTCTTTTTTTATTTTATTTATTTATTTTTTTATTATTTCAAAATAAAATAATTTTAATTATATTTAAAATTATTTTTTGATTTGATTAATTTAAAAAAAAATGTTTGTTGAAGATAATAATACTTTAAATAATAGAAATTCAGGAATAAATTTCAATAAAAACAACAATAATAAAAATAATAGAAATAATTTTTTTACAAATAAAGAAAATAAGAATTATGATGAGAATGATTTCTTTAAAATAAACAATAGATTTAGTAATTCAGAAAAATCATTTAATTTATTATCAAATTCAAATAAAGAAAATAGTTTTCAAAATAGGAATAATTTTGAAGAAAATAATCCATTTAAAGAAAATAGAAGTAATTCCTTTTTTAATAACAGTTACAATAAATGGGAAGATTTAAGAGAAGAAAATAATAATAATTCAATACAAAATAAAATAAAAACAGGAGCATCAGAAGTTAAAAATATGATGAAAAATGCATTATCAAAAACAATATCAAATCTTCCACAGACTTTAAATAAATTTTCTCCTTTTTTAAAAAATGAAAATTATTCAAATGAAACATACGAAGATAGTTTTTTAAATGAAGATAATTTTAATAATAATAATAATTATAAAAATAGAAGAAATAATAGATTAACATCAAGACCATCTTCCACTAATTTATTTGGTATAAATACAAATCAATTATCAAATTCTTTAATGCAACCAGAAAGTCAAATTGATATTAACGAATATAATTTGAGTGTTTGTGTATCAAATTATGATATGAAATATATTGGAACAGAAGAAGTAATTTTATATCAAATTGATTTATATTCAAATTTATCAAAAAAAGAATGGATAGTACAAAGAAAATTAAATGAATTTTATGAAATGAATTTAATATTTGAAAAATATTATACAAAACCTCCAATTTTTCCTGGTTCAGGTTTTCAAAGATTAAATGAAGTAAATGAAATAAATTCAAAAAAAGATAAATTAAATATTTATATTAAAGAAATTTGTAAAAGACCAGATTTATTAACTTCAATTTATTGTGTTAAATTTTTAAAATTAGAAAATCATTATCCTGATATTCAATTATATTATCCTTTAGAATTATATAATTTACATGATCAATTAGTTTTACCTATTTCTTGTGGTTATTTTTTAGAAAATGCAAATTTACTTTTTGTTGGTTGTGGGATACCAAATAATAATTTTTTAACTGGAATATTTAATAAAATAAAAAATAATATTCCATTTTTAAAAAAGAAAAATAATGAAAATGAACAAAAAAAAGTATTAGGACAATTTATAATATTTAATATTATTAAAAATTATCAAGGTTTAATTCACTTTGAAGTATTATATGCAAATCCTACTTTTTCAGAATGTACATCAATTAATTTTTATAAAGATAAAAATTGCCTTTGTTTAGGAATGAATGATGGAAATGTATTTTTATATAAAATTTATATTAATGAAAGTACAAAAGAAAGTCAAGGTCAATTTTTAATTGAAGCAGGAAAATTTAATTCACATAAAACAAAAATAATTGGAACAGTTATTAACTTTAATAATGGTTATATTTATACAATTGCTAAAGATTTTGATATTAAAATATTTGATTTAAACTATCAAAATTTAATTAAAGAATGTTTAATTTCAACTAAGCTTTTATCTTATATGATTTATGATGAAAAATTAGGAAGAATAATTATTGGAGATGAAGGAGGAAATATTTTTATAATTGATATTATATCAAATCCAATTAATCCACAAACCATTTTTTCTTTTAAAATACCAATTAATAATATAATAACAACAATTAATTTTAATTTTGATAATGAAATAATGATAATTGGAACAAGAGGAGGAAAAGTATATTTTTATAGAATAATAAATTATGATAATAAAAATTATAATTATAACAAAATAGAATCAAAAAAAATAAAAGAAATGGATATTTCTCCTTTAGTTGATATAAATAAAATAATTATTACAGAAAGAGGAGAAATTTTATTTGGTTTATCAAATGGTTCAATTAATGTTTATTATGAAAATGATGAAATACCAAATTTTGTTATTGATGCTCATTTAAAAAATATTCCAAATATGTTTTTTGAAGAAGAAAGAAAAGCTTTAATTACTTTAAGTGAAGATAAATGTATTAAAATGGTACAATTACCTGTTTATTATCCTGATCAAATGTTAAGAAGTAATAAAAATGAAAAATATAAAAAAATTGATAATTCTATACAAAAATTATTTGGGAATAATAATGGAAAAAATTATAATAATAATAATATTGATGATATTGATTATGATGAATATTATGGAGATGATAATGAAAAAAAAGAAAAAAATCCTTTTGGAATTTATAATAATACTAATTATAATAATATTAATAATAATGATAATGAAAATGAGGAAAATTTTAATTATGGTTTTAGTAATATTAAACAAATAAAACCTCCTTTTTTTAGTAATAAAAATGATAAGAAGAAAATAAGAAATAGAAATGATGAATTAAATGAAGATGAAATTTATTCTATTGATCTTGATGGATGGGCATTTGGTCTTAGATATAATGATAAATAAATATAAATAATAAATTTTAAAAATAGAATTTTATTTTAATTTATTATATAAGATAAAAAATGTTACTCAATTAAATTAATCATTAAAAAATAAAAAAAAATGATAAAAATAAAAAGATAAAAAATAATATAAAAAAGGAAAAAAACAATATATAAACCCAAAAATAGGTATAAAAACAAAAAAAATAAACTAATAAATATTTTTTTTCACAATTAAAAAAAATAATAAATAATAATAAAGATATATTTTAATTTCTTTTAATATCTCAAAATATATTATTAATTTACAATAAAAATGGGAATTTGTGATTCAACAAAACAAAAAAAAGAACAAACAAAACCTAATGCAGAAAATAATAATTATAAGAATATTCATCCAATATCAACAAAAGAAACTGAAATAAATGTAAACGAGATAAATTTAGATATAAAGGATGATAATAATTTAAAAAATAAAAATTTAATTAATAATAAAACAAAATTAGATGAAATAAAAGAGGAAGATGAACAAGAAAAATATTATTTAAATTGCCCAATATGTAAAGATCGTTTTCCAAATATAATAAATGTTGAATTTGATGAAAAAAATAAAACAATAAATATTATATTTAAATGTATTTGTATAAGAGAAGAAAAAAAAGCTTCAATTAATGAAATGATATTTAAAAAAAAACCAGATAATTTATGTCCTTTTCATCAATCAAATTTAAATTTATTTTGTTCAACTTGTAATTATTTTATTTGTAATAATTGTAAAACACAGCATGAAGATCATTCTATTATTGAAAATCAAGATTATAAAGATTGTGATATTGATAAATTAATTAAAAATTTATCTATACAACAATTAGATTTTGAAACCCAATGTGATATATTTGAAAAAGATTGTGAAAAGAAAATTAATCAAGAAATTAATAAATTAAAACAAATTAAACAAGATTATAAAAACTCATTTAATGAAGAAAAAAAAAAAAATATGAAAATTTTCAAAATGTTAAAAACATTTTATAGTGAATATAAAGAACTAAAAGATAACCAAAATAACAATGTAAATCCCAATAATATAATTTTATCAAATCAATTAGAAAAATTTGATTTAAATGAAAAACTATCAAATGAAAAATTATTAACAAATATAAATGAAATAATACCAAATATAAATAATACATCAATTCCATTTTTTTTACATTATCCAATAAATTTCAAACAATTCGGCAAAGAATATAGATGTATAAAAACATTAAGTGGACATAATGATAAAATTGTAAGTTTAATAAAATTACATACAGGAAATTTAGCATCAGGCTCATATGATAATACAATTAGAATATGGGATTTAGAAAAAAATGAATGTAAATTAGTAATAAAAGAAGAAGGATATATATTATGTTTATTAGAATTTTTGCCAAATTTTATTTTAACCGGTTTATCAGATAATAAAATTAAATTATATCAAATTAATGATAGTTATCAATTAATTCATTGTTTTGAAGGTCATAATTTATGGGTTAATTGTTTAGTAAAAATAAATGATGAAAAATTTGCTTCTGGATCAAATGACTCTCATATTATAATATGGGATTATGAAACTAGAAAAGAAATAATTACTTTAAAAGGTCATTCAGATTGTATTTTATCTTTAATTATATTACAAAATAAAAATTTATGTTCAGGTTCTGCAGATAATACAATAAGAATTTGGGATTCTGAAAAATATGAATGTTTATATATATTAGAAGGACATGAAAAATGGGTAAAATGTTTATTTCAATTAGATAATGGATTAATTATTTCTGGAAGTGATGATAAAACTATTAAAGTATGGAATAATACAGATTGTATTAAAACTTTAACTGGTCATACTCATAGTGTAAGGACTCTTTGTCAAATTAATAAACAAAATTTTGTTAGTGGAAGTTTTGATGGGACTATTAAAATTTGGGATATTAAAAGTTTTACAATTAAACAAACTCTTAAAGGACATACAAGTAATGTTATTGGAATTGTTTTGTTAAATGATAACCAAATTGCTTCTTGTTCTAATGATCAAACTATTAAGATTTGGAATTAGACTTTTTATATGGTATTTTAATCATATTTTTTTAATTTTTTAAATTTTTTGATTTATTTTTTATTGGATTTTTTTTAATTTTCTGTTTTTTATATAAATTTAAATATTATTTTTATATTATTAAATAATTAATAAATAAAAAAATATTTGATAATCAAATTATTTAATAACATCTTTTAATATATATTTTTATATTATTATTATAAATTCTGTCATAAATCTATATAAAAAAAATATTAATTTTAAAATGCTTTATACTGGAATTGAAGGGGAAAAATTTAATCAAAATTATTCAATTGATTTAAATGATATACCTAAATAATTTAAATTATTTTAGTAATGAAAATATTAGTACTGGTATTTCTTTATATTATTATGGTTTT
>JAJMZS010003045.1:0-57431 GCA_023807205.1 Isotricha prostoma
GTCTTTAGAAAAAAAATTATTATTTTCTAAATTTATTTCTGAAATTACTATTGGAGATATTAATCCATGAAATTTAGAATAAAAAATTAAATCTGATATTCCATTTATTTCATTACTTAAATTAACTATATATTCTTCTTTATTTATATAGAAAACAACCTTTTTATCATTTATTTTATTTGATATAATTAATTTAATTTTATTCCATTTTCCCAATTCTATTTTACAATTGTTTTTAAAATTAGAATCCATAGTATTTGGTTTATTGTACAAAATTTCAAAAGTTTGTTGAATATTATTTTTATTTTTTAATTTAATAATAATGTCTTCCTTATTAGAAAATTTAATTTTTAATATTGTTGATGATTCATTTATATAATTTTTATTGATAAAAAAAAAAATTTCAATATTAAGAAAATTACTTTTTAAAAGTTTATTTTCATTAATATTTGTTTTAATTTCATTATCAAATAAATAAAAGAAATTATCTTGAAAATTTAGAATTTCAGGATTTTCTTTTTTTGCATAAAAAATATTTAGTAAATCAATACTTTTATTAAAAATCTCAAAATTTAAATTAATATTTTCTTTAAAATCTTGAAATATTTTACTTATTATTTTATAAATAAAATCATAAATACTTTTCCTAATTTGAAATGGATTTGATATAAAAACAAAAAAATTATATAATAATTGATTAATTTTATCATCGTTATGTTTTAAAATATATTCTTCAATTAAAACTTCAATAAATCCTTTTTCAATATAATATATATCATTAATATCTAATAAAATTTGTCCTATTTCAGAATTTTCTTTTATAATGTTTTTTAAAGATAAGATTATTTCTTTCATTTTTGAGGAATTAATTGATTTAATAAATGATGTAAAATCTTCTTTTGAAATATTTTTTTTAAATATAGGAATTATTTTTCCTTTTTTATTCACTTGAAAAATATTATTCATCTTATTTTAAATTAATAAAAAATGTAAAAAATAAATTAATAAATGAAATATAAATTATTTAATTTATTTGAAATATATTTTAATGATTAAAAATATTTCAAAAAACTAAATAAATAATTTTAATAACATATATATTAATAAAAAAAAAGTATTTATAAAAAAAAATTAAACACAAATCTCAAAATTAAATATTTTTAAACCTAAATAAAAATCCAAAAAAAATAAAAATTAAAAATTAAAACAATTAAAAAAAAACTAACATATCAAAACCATTCTAAAAAAGAAACTTAAAGTTTCCATTCTTTTTCTCTTTCCTCTCTCATTTTTTTCCTCATTTCCTTTTCTCTACTTTCCTTAGCTTTAATTTCTTCAATAGCTTTAGCATTTTCTTCAGGTAAATCATAGGGATAAGAATGAGTAATTTTAATTTTTTCTTCATTTCCAATAACTTTACTTTGAGCGCTTTGAATATTTAAACTTCCACCAAACAAAATAGACAAAGCAACTAATTTATCAGTAATATCATTAGTAGTAGGAAATTTTAAAACTTCACTTTTTTTATAAATAAAATATCTTCCCATTGGATCATTACTTGGTAAACCAATTCCTCTTAAATAAACATCAAATATACCAAAATTTTCTAAAGGATCTAAATTTCCTATTATAATTGCTTTAGGAAAAAATTCAATTATTGATGCTCCAATTTCATTAAATTTATCTATAAATTGATATTCCCAATGTTTAGTTGTATTTCTATGTTTATTACAATTACAACAATGATTTATTACAACTTCAATTTGACCTTGATTCCAATTTTTTGGAAATTGAGGATCAAAAGAATATTTTTTTAATTCTTGTTTACCTTTTGAATCAATTGGTTCTTTTGTTTTTGTTAAATCTTTTTCATTATTTTCATTTTCTTTTTTTTCACGTTCAATTTGAATTAATCTTCTTCTTTCTAATATTCCTTTTTCTATTTCTTCAGCTTGAGCATCATCTTTAATTGCCATTGGATCAATTGGATTTTCATATGGTTCTAAATCAAATAATAAATCATCTACAAAAGAATTTATCTCATCTGCTAATTTTTGATCAATTTTATTTTGACCTGAATCTATTTCTTCTTCTTTATCTGTTGTCATAAATGATGTTGATGTTGATAAAATTTTTACTTTTGGTTCATTTGGATTTTCACCAGGAAGATTTTTTGGTTTTTCATATAAGGATTTTATAACAAATGATGATTGATAATTTTGTAAATTTTTCTCTTGATCTATATCAATTGTATTTTTTAAATTTTGAGTATTTAATAATAAATTTTCATGTTGTGGAATACAATTTCCAAATGGTTGAATATTTTGCATTGGTATTTCATCATATTGATTATTTTGTGCTGCTTTCATTTTTGTTTTATATAATGATTTTATGTTAGTTTCTCTTTTTTTTTTACTTGAAGCATATTTTGCATTTTCTTCTTCTTCTCTTAATTTCATATCTTCAATTTTGCTTAATACATATTGTAAATTAATAAAGAAAGTTTTTATTTTAACATATTCCATTTTTTCTTCTTTAACTTCTAATAAAGCTAATAAAATCCATGCTAATTGTTTAATAAAATCATAATCAACTTTAAATAATAAAATTTCTTGAATAACTTCAAAAATTTTAACAATTCTTTCAATTTCTATATTATCTTCACCTTTATTAGCAAGGAAAAATATAGTATTAATAAATTTACCATTTTGATTAATTTTATCACACCAAATTCTATAATCTTCATTTTGTATAAATCTTTCCATTAATCTAACCATTTTTTCATATTTTAATCTTTCCATTCTTTCACTTGGTTCTTCAGGTGGAGGTCTAATATCATTTTTAACTTCATCTTCATCATAATTTTTAACAACTTCAAGCATACTTTCATTACTTAAATTTAAATTTTCAACAGCATAAACAGGTTTCCCAGTATACATAGCATATTTCTTAATTAATTTTTTTCTTTTGAAAATCTCAGTAAAAATATGTCTCATATAAAAATCAGTACCATGACTTTCAGAAAGTGCTTTTAATCCTTCATCATGTGCTAAAGATATTTCATTTTCTCCTAAACAAGAAGGAAACATTGAAACATCAGCAACAGTACCTTTAAAACCATGTGTTGTTGATGCTTTACCAAAGAAGAAATCTCCTTGATTATGAATTGGTTCTCCTTGAATTGTTGTTTGAGTATCTAATTTACCATCAAGATATAAACTAACTTCTGTTAATTCATCATCGTAATTTATTGAGAAATTTATACCAATTGAATAAAAATGATTTATTTCTAATTTCTTATTTGAAAATACCATTTCTCGATTTGATTTTGATGTTGAAAATTCTACTAAAAGTCTTGTTTGAGAATCTGCTAATGAAATTGTTGGTGTAAATTGATCTACTGTATCACCTTTTTTAAATACATTTACTGGAACTGGATTTTTAAATGTTGCTGCTTTTTCTAAGTATAACCAAAAGAAAAGAGAGAAACCATTGTTTTGACGAATTGAAAAATCGACTTCTCTTGGTGTTATTATTTCTAAACTTTCGTGATCTGTACTTTTCATTCCACCGTTTAATACTTCCACGAAACCATTTGGATTTACTATACCTGGTTTTTGACCTTTTTCACCTATTATACAATTTGTTCTATTTGAGATAAAACGGTTTACTTCTAGTTGAAGGACACGGGATGTTAGTTTTGCACGCTTTTTTTGAGGTTTGCTCATTTTTTTTTTTTTTTTTTGAGTTTTATTTGTTATTTTTTTATTTTTTTTATTTTTATCTTGGATTTTTGGGTTTTTTATTTTTTTTTTTAAAGGTGTTAGTTATTAGTTTAATAATTATTTTTTATTTTTTTTTATTTTTTATATTTTTTTTCTGATTAGTGTTTAAAAAATTTTTTTTAATTTTATTTTTTTTTTTTAATTATTTTTTATTTGTGATAATTTGCTAAATAGTTATTATATATATTAAAATTATTTTGTTTTTTATTTATTGATAAAAAATATATGGAAAGTGAAAAAATAAGTAATAGTAATGTTATTAAAGAAATAATAAAATCATTATATAATAATATGAAAACATATGATATAGTTATTAATAATATTGATTTAATATCAAGAAAAACATTATGTGATATGTCAGAATCAAATTATGAATATATTTTTGAAATTGGAATAAATGAATTAGAGAAGTTAATGAAAGATAATTCAGAAAATGTAAGTTTTCAATGTGATAATATTTTAAATATTATAGAACTTTTTAATGAAATAATTAAAAAAAATAAAGAAAAAATACTTTCAAATAAAAAAAACATTTTTGAAGAATATATATCAAAATTTATTGCTCAGGAAATATCAAAATATACAGATAATGAAAAAACAAAAGATGAAAAGAAAATAATAAAAACAAAATTAAGAGTATTATTAAAAATTTTAGTATATTTTAGTGAAATATATTATAGAAATGTATTAAACTTAATATTATTTTTTTTTACTTTAGATTTAATTCCACCAAATATAATATTCGAAGTTTTAATTGATATATGTAAATTATATCCAAATAAATCATCTCAAAATTTTGAAGATATAGTAGATAAAATATTAACATTTATAACAAAAGTAAAAAAAATGAAAAAAAGAATAATAATATGTAAATTTTTTTCTCAATATTGTGAATCAATAATAGATACATTAGAAAATAAAAATATAATAAAAAGTTTTGATAATATTTCCCAATCACTATTAACAACATATGAATTAATTAATTCACAATGGATTAAAGGAAATGATAAAAATTCAAAACAAAATTCAAAAGTAACTTCAATGTTTTCTAATTTATATGCCATTGCTTCTAATTTTACTTCTAGTAATAAAGAAGGAAAAAATAATGAAAATAATAATAATAAAGATGAAATTGAAGATAAAGAAATTTATATTTTTAATTCTTTAATTATGATTTGTAGTTTAATTCCTGAAAATGATTTAGGAAATAATTTAGAAAATGTTATTAATTTGTTTAGAATTAATTTAGAAAAAGGAAAAAATAAACAAAATGAATTATTATGTAAAAGTTTTTATACTTTTTTAGAATTTAATATTGAAAAAATAAAAGGTAGATTATCAAGTTTAATTGAAATAATTATTAATAGTTTATTTCAATTAATAACAAATGAAAATATTAGTTTAAATGTTAAAGTGTATGAAGAAAATTTTTTACAATTAAAAAATGAAATTTTAAAACTTTTTATTATTTTATCAAGTAATTTTAGTGAAACAACTATTAATTTTTTAATATTTAAAATTGATTCAAATGATATTTTAGAAAAAATTACAAGTGTGATTATTTTAAAAACTGTTTTATTACATTTTTCAAATATTCAAGATTCACAAAATCAAAAATTAATGACTACTATTTTAAAAGTTTCTCATGAAACTGATTTTGAATTTAAATGTTGTTTATTTGAATTAATTTATGTTATTTTTAAACAAGATTTAATTAAAAAAGAAAATATTGGAAATGAATTATTATCTTTTTTAATAAAAGAAAGTGAATATGATGAAAGTAATATTAATAATATAAATAATGAAAATTATCCTTTTTTATCTAATTCTAAATTTGTTATTGAACAAGCAGAATTTACTTTATTAAATATATTAAATAAAATTGAATTTGAAAAAATATTTGATCATGTTTATCCTTATATTTTTACAGTTTTTATAAATAAATTTTATGATAAATGTCAGTTTATAATTTGTAAAATGATAAATACAATTTTTGATAATGCATTAAAAACAAATAATCAAATTGATGAAAAAATAAAAGAAAATGAAAAAGATGAAAATTCTAATATTAGTATTGAACCAAATTATATATCTTTAAGATTAGATTATAAAAAATATCCTCTTTTACCATATTCTCAAAATATTTTAATAAAAATGTTATTAATATTATCCAATCCATTACTTAAAAATAATTTTATATCTATTGCTTTATTAACTTTAAAAAATATTTTAACTTTATTATCTCATAGTGAAGATACTTTAATAAATCAAAATATTAAATCAGATAAAATTGAAGAATATATTTCAAAAAATAAAAATTATTTTAATTACTGTGATTATTATGAATTATTAACAGAACTCTTTAATGAAATATTAAAATATGATAATCAAGATGAAAATAATACAAAATCAAATATACAATTTATTTCATTATGTCTTCAAGTAATAAATGATTATATAATTGAATATAAAAATAATAATAATATAATAAGTATATTAATGTGTTTTGAAGGTGTAATTTTAGGAAAAATAAATTTAACTGAAAGTATAAAAAATAATTTAGAAAAATTATTTTCAATAGTTCATTCTGAATATAAAGAAGGTAAATTTGATAAAAATGAAAATAATATTCCTTCAAATGAATTAAGAAATGGACTTTGTTTATGTTTTGCATATACTTCATTAAATCAAAATATTGATATTATTTTAGATAAAATAAATACATATTTTAAAAGTGAAATTATTGAAAAAAAACAAAAAGGTTTTACTTCATTTTTTAATATGAAAAATCATAAAGAAGATATTCCTAATCAAGCAATTGAAACTTTAATTAAAATTTTAGGTTTTATTGCAAAATATAATAATGTTAAAGATGTTATATCAAGATTAGAAAATAATTTTTTAAATATTATTGATAAATATTATAACATTTTTCAAAAAAAAAATAAAGAAATTAAATTGGCTTGTTTATTTAGTTACGAAAAAATTTTTGCAAAATTAACTGAAGATAAAGATTTTATTTTAAATAAAAGAGATAATTATTTAGATATAATGATTAATGAATTTTCAAATGAAAAAGAAATAAGTTTGATAAAAGAATCTTCATTAAATAATATTTCTTATTTAATTATGTTATATCCAGTTATTCCTTTAGAAAAATGTAAAATGATAATTGAAAAGACATTTACTATTTTTAATTATTTAAAAATAATTGATAATAAATCAATTATAATTAATTTAATTTTAAAATCAATTTCTTTTAATTTGTTTTCTTTTTGTCATTTTGATATATATAAAAATTCTCCTAATGCTGATAATAAAGATAATATAAATGAAACTATAGATTCTAATAAGAATATTTTTTTTAATAATTTTTCTATTATAGGCTATGATTATATGTTTGATTATTCAAACAAGAATGAAATTAATAATGATGAAATGAAAAATTATATTTTTGAAAAGTTTGTTGAAAAATATTCTAAAATAGATTTAATAATTAATGAAAGTAAAGATGATAAAAATCAAGAAAATAAAAATATGAAATTTAATTTAATTACATATTTATCTAAAACTTTAGAAGAATTTGTTTTACTTAATGATAATAATTTTAATATAAATGATAATGACAAACAATTTGAAAATTGGATTATTTATTTAACATGTACACTTTTATATTATTTAGATGGAAATAAAAATATTTCAAAGTGTATTGAAAAAATATTAAAAGCATATAAAATAGATATTTCAAATATTGATTTTTCAGAACAAAATAAATTTATAAATAGTTTTTCAAAATTATTAATTAATATTTTTAATATTGAAAAAATTTTTGAACTACTTAATAAATTTATATATTTATCCAATTCAAACATTTCTAATGTAAGTGAGTTATCAACAAATATAATTATAAATATAATATCAAATACTCCTGGATATTTTTTAAATAAAATATCATTAGATGAGGAAAAAGAAACAAAAATAGATAATAAATTTTTAAATAAATTCTACAGAAAATATATAAATATATTAGATAAATCAATAAAAGAAGATGAATCAAAAACAACTTTAAGAATAAAAAACTTATTAAAAATATCTCAAACTATATCAAAAATAAATTATGATATAATTTTATCATATTCTCTTGATAAAAAAACAATAGAAAAAAATCCAAATTCTCTAATATTAATAATATCAAATTTATGTGAAGATAAAAATGTAATTTTAAAAATAATATCAAGATTAACAGGAATTTTGAATAATTCTTCACCAATAATTGATGAAGAAAAAGAATTAAAAGAAAATATACCATATTACACAATTTGTAGAAGTACAATTTTATTAGGAATTATATTTAAATCAAGAAAAGAACAAATTACACCTTTAATTAAACAATATTTTCCTCAACTTTTAAGTACAATTCTCTTAAGAATTGGAAGTACATATTCTTTTAAATATAATGAAAGTATGTTTTTATTAAAAGAAGATATTCCAAAAAATCAATCTTTATATACTCTTAGAAATTTATTTTATTATCTTGATGATTGTAAAAAAATTTTAGATAATAATAATTCAATTTATGTAAAATTATTAAATGAAAATGAATATGATGAAGGATTATATGAATTAATGATAATATATTGTAAATATTCAAATTTTAATGAATATAAAAAAATATTTGATTTCTTATCAGAATTTACTAAAAGAAAATATAAAGGTCAAAGATTAATATGTGCAATTTGTTTTTCAGTTTTTGTAAAATTTTCTTCAATCTTACATATAAGAAAAGAAGTTGATGGAAATTCTATTAGAAATTATAGAAATGATTTAATAATTTCTTTATTAAATATGATAAATGATAAAGATTTTTTAGTTAGAAAAATGGCATTAAGAGGAATTGGAAATTTAGGAATAATTTATAATGAATGTTGTGATGATATTGAAACTATATTATCAATTACTTTTGATAATAAAAATTGTGATATAGAAAATAATGATGAATTAAAGGAAAATGCAAAAATTGAATTAAAAGATAAAATAATGTCTATTTTTTATCCAGATGAAAATAATAATTATCATATTTTAGAAAATATGATTAATAAAATTGATGATAGTGAAAATATTGTAATAAAAGAAAGTTTAAATTCATTAAATAATATAATTGATTTATTATCTGTTGATATTGTATATGAACATTTAAATATATTAGAAAAATTAAAAATAAAATTTAATAATTCAAATGAAAATATTAGAGCTTTAAGTTTTAGTGTTTTTGGAAAAATAATTAATTTATTTGTTTTCACTGTCCATTCAAATAATAATAATGTCACAGAAAATTTAATTCAAAATTATCAAAATATTCTTATTGAAAATATTCATAATAATTTAATTTGTTTTTTATTACATTTTATAGATGAAAATGAGAATGTATCAAATAATTCAAAAGAAATTTTATTAAAATCCTTATTTATATTATTACAAGATGACTATACTCCAATTTATGATGAAATTAAAAAAGATGAAATAGATAAAGAGATTATATATGAAAAGTTTATTGTGAAAATTATTGATATTATTATTGATTCTTTTCCTGAAAAAATACCTAGTTATATTACTGATTGTTTTGAATTTGAAAATTCTAATCAAATAAATATTAAAGCTTATTCTATATATTTAATAGCTCAATTTTATATTATTTGTGTTAAAAAAGAAAAAAATGAAATTATTAACAATATAAATGTTGATGGAATATATGAACAATTTGTTAAATTGTTAAATGATAAAGAACAAAAAGTAAAAATAAAATGTATGCTTGCATTAAATATTTTTAATTCAAAATAAATTTATTATATTTATAATTATTTTAAATTTTTATAAAAATTTAATTTATCATTTATATATTAATATTAAATAGTTATATCATAAATTAATTATAATATTCAATAATAGAAATTTATTTATTAATTAGATATTTATTAAAATTTTAAATTATATTATTTAATATAAAATAATTAATAAAAAAATATAATTTTATCATATTTTTTTAAATTTAGTATTAAAATAGAATAAATAATTTGAAAAAATTGTCACATTATTTTAAAAATTTACTCTTAATATAAATAATACAAAATTAAAAATAATTTCATATATTTTCAAATGACTCAAAATAATTTTGAAATGAATTTAATTTGTGAATTCAAAGTATACTCAGACAATGAACCAAAGATAAATTTCCAATCAAAAAATAAAAATGAATCAACAGTAATAATAAATGGAAACAGTAGAATAAAATTATTATGTTATCAAAAAATAATATATAAAGAAAATGGAAAATACAAAACAAAAGCAGATGATGGAGAAAATCCTTTAGAAATAAAAGAAAGACAATTAAAACAAGGAATAGATGAATCAATAAAAGATGACTTTTTAATAGGAGAAAAATATAAAAAAGGAACATATTATAATGAAGAAGGTGATATTTTTAAATGTCCAAATGATATGTTTAAAAATGATAAAATATTAGAAAATGAACCACATGAAGAAATAAATCCTGAAACTGGTTTAGTTAGATATATTAGATTTATTGATACTATAAAAGAAAATATGACTATTAAAGATTTTTTGAAAGATGATGATAAAAATAAAGAAGAAAATAAAAAAATTTCTAATAGTAATTGTAATAATAATTTAAATTCTAATAATAAAAAAAAAGAAGAAATTGAAAAAAGAAACAATATTAATTCAAATTATTTCGATTTAAAAAATAATTGTAATGAGAAAGGAAAAGAAAATAATGATAATGAGATTGTAATAAAAATGAATGAAAAAATTATTGAAAATAATCAAATTAATCTTATTAATAATTATAGATATATTATTAATAATGATTCTGATGAAAATATTGAAAATACAAATTCTTCCAATGATGAAATAAATAATAGAAATGATAAACATTTTGGAATAATTAAATTAGAAAAAGAAAACAAAAATAATACTAATAATATAATAAATCCAAAAAATAAAAATGGAATTAATTATATAGAAACAATAAAGGATAACAATATAAAAAATAACTATAAACATGATATAGATATTATTTTAGATAATTCGAGTAATGAAAATTCAGATTCTCAATCAAATAAAGTAAATAAAACAAATAATAATAAAAATATTAATAATAACAAAAATAAAGAGAAGGCAAAAAATAGAAAATCAAGAAAAAATAATTTAAATGATATGAACAAAATGAACAAAAAGAAAATACAAAATAAATTTACAAATAAAAAAATAGAAGAAATTATTGATTTAAATGAAACTAATTATAATGATTTTAGTATTGTTATTGATGAAGAACCATATAAAGATGATGATAATTCTAATTATTATGAAATATCTTCCGATAATTCTGATAATAGATATAATTTAAGAAGGAAATCAAATCAAACATATAAAAGTTATAGTAAATATAATAGCAAAAGTGCAATTAATTCAAATAAATCATATCGTCAAAAAAAATTAGAGCCTAATTCTCTTATTATTTTAAATTTTAATGAGAATAAAAAGGAAAATAATAATAAAAAAAAATATCAAAATAAAAATCACAATAAGAATATTAATTCAAATATTAAAAATTCAGAAAATGATTTAATAGGAAAAAAAAGAAAAAATGAAAAAGAAATGTATATTATTATAGAAGATGATAATGATTCAGATACATTAAATAGTCAATTAATTAAAAATAAAGGGGCAAAAAAAAATAGATATTAAGAAAATATTTTAGTCAATTTAAAATTTATTTATAATAAAAATAAAATGTAATTATCATTTAGAATCATAAATAATATTTTATTTTTATTTTTACTTTTAACTTATTTTAATTCTAAATTTAATTAAATATTAAAATAATATTCTTTCTTAACTTAATATTTATTATTACAATAATTAGTATATTAAAAATAAAAACAAAACTAATTATAAAAATTGGACTTAGTAAAATAATAAATCAAATTTATTATTTTATTCTTTTAAATTTCTTTTAATATTTTAAAAAATAAAAAATTATTAAATATTAGATAAAGAATTTTTAAATATTAAATATTAAAAATAAATATATTTAACAAATAATAATAATATAAAAGAATTTTAAATGAGATAAATAAATATTAAAAAATATTAATTTATTAATTTTTCATTTTCATCATTTTCATTTTCTTCATTTTCAAAATTAAAATCTAAAGGTTGATTACAAGTTTCATAAGGTAATTTATAAGTAAAAAAAGCACCAAGAAAAGACATTAACAAAGAAAAAAAATAAGGAAATAAAAAATGAATTTTATTCATAGATAAATAAATAAATTGAGAAAGAAACCCACTAATTCTTAAACAACCAAATAAAAAACCAGAAGAAATATCTCTTACTTTTGTAGGATAAACTTCAACAATATAAGTTAAATAAACATTAAAAGATACTATTGTTGAAGTTAAATAAATACTATAAAATTCAGTAAAAAAATCTTTTCCAATTAATAATATTAAAAGTAAACAAATACAACTTATAATAAAACCATAATAAGTTGTTTTTTTTCTTCCAAAATAAGGAATTTCTGAAAATGCACCTCCAATTAAACAACCAAACATTGAAATAAATGCAGAAATAATTTGACTTAATAATATTTTTTTATAATTATATGAATTGTTTAAATCTTCATTTCCTAAATTTTTAATTATATTATGATTTGTGTTATTAATATTTTCATTTTTTGTGTTATTATTATTTAATGAAATTGAATTATTATTAATTATTGGATTATTTATTGAATTAAATTGTTTCATTGTTAATGTTGATATTAATAATATTCCATAAAATAAAAATGATAAAATAAATGTTATTCCAATTGATAAAATTGTAGTTTGAAAATATTTTTTAGAAAATAAAATCATATATTCATTTTCTTGTTTAATATCTTTATTTTTATTATTTTCATTAATTATATTTTCTTTTTCTTCATCAGATAATTTTTCTTCATTTATTTGTATTAACATTTGATTTAAAAAATTAAAAGTTTCTTCATTTTCATTTTTCATAAGTAAATATCTTGGACTTTCTAAATAAAAATTATCATTTAAAACAAAAGCAATAATAATTAAAATATTTAAACTAAAAATTACATATTTCATATTATCAATTTCAAAATTAGGCATTCCAATTAACATAAAAATTGCATTACATCCTTGTCCAATACTAAAAAAAGCCCAAATAGAAGTTAAAAGAAAAGCTCTATTTTTAATAGGTAAAAATTCGCTAAGTGAATTTAAAGAAATTGGTATAATTAAACCTAAAAAAAATCCAATAAAAAATCTAGAAATAGAAAAAATAATAATATAAGGAACAAAAGATAATATTGTATGAAAAATAAATACTGCAATATATGAATTAATTATAATTTGTCTTCTTCTAAATTTTGATAATAAAAATCCATTTAAGTAACATCCTAATGCAAATCCTATAAAAAGAATACTTGAAATTATTTGAAGTTCAAAATTTGATAAATTATAAAATTTTTTAATTGGGATTAAAAATAAAGCCATTAAAGTCATTTCTAATCCATCGACTACTATTCCCATTGAAATAGATATAAAAATTAAGAAAGTTACTGAATTAAAATTATATAAATTTAAAATATAATCAATATTTCTTAAATTTATTTCTATTTCTTTCATTTAGTTTTTTATTTTAAAAATAAAAAAATATTAATATCTGTTAAATATATCTATTTCTATTACTTCTATTTCAACAATTTTAATATTTTTTGGGTTTTCAATTTTAATTAAATCATTTATAGTACATGTTTCATTACCATATTTTTTTGGAAATTTTGAATAACAACTATATTCTTTTTCAATAAAATATGATGCAATCACCAAATCTTCATTACCAACAATAATTCTTTCAATTCCTTCAATAGAAAAAGATTTATTATTTCCAGTATTAACATTAAATTTTCTATAAACTCCATTTTTATCAATATTAAATAAAAAACTTTTTATTGGTTGAAAATATGAAAAAAATCCTCCAATTCTTTCATTTTTTTTAGTTCTTATTATTATTATAAATTGATTCTTTTTACAAGCACCAATAGCAAGATTATCACCATCATATGTTGATTTATAACAAAGCTGTTTATTTTTCTTATTTGGTTCTTTTATTCCTCCATCTGAAAATATTGAATATATTTCATCTATATTGTAAAAATTATCTATCATATTCAAACCCCTTGAAAATAAAAAAGATAACAAATTTAATAAATTATGTTGTATTACTTTATCTTGATAATTTATAATTGATGTTTGATTATAAATTTCTTCTTTTATATTTTTATTTTCATGATTTAAAAAATATATTTGATGTTTATTTTGTTTTATTAATAGAGATAGTATTATATTAATAATTACATATAAAAAATATTCAATTAAATAATATTTTAATTGTTTTTTTTTTTTTTGTTTTTCAATTTTTTTCAAAGATTCACGATTTATTTTTTTAATTGGTTGTTTTTGTTCCATTTAAAATTATTTAATATGTTTTATATTTATTTCATTGTAAATTAAAATAATAGAATAATATAATATATAAATTTAATTTAATTATTAATCCAAATATCAATTATATTTATATATGCTTTGTGAAAAATATTATTTATTAAATTTTTAATTGGTTCATAATATGCATCAACCTTAAATTCACAAAATGAAAACTTATCTGATTTTAATTCTATATATTTAATATTAATTTTATAATATTTCATTGTATTATTATATCCAAATTCTAATTCCAAATTAACTGAATTAAATACTCCATTATCATTATTTATTCTATCATAACTATCATAAAAACAAGAAATAATTCTCCCTTTATAAGTATTTTTATTATCATCAATATATAAAGTTAATGGCATTTGTTTGAAATAATTTATCATTTTATCTATAATTATTTCATTATCAGATTTAGGATAAATTTTGAATAATTTATAAAAAATACTATCAATACTATATTGAAAAAATGTTTTTATCTGATCTCCACATTCCTCTATTATTTCACTTATAATTGAATATTCTCTCATATTAAAATAATTAATATCTACATTTTCCAGTTTATGATCATATGAAAATGTATTATCATTATTTTGATTAAATCTTATTTCTTCAAAAAAAAAAAGACAAAATAATCTTTGATTTATTTGAATATTATTTGGAAATTGAAAAATAAAATTTAAATAAAAATCAACATTTACTTCTTTATAAATGATTACATTATTTTTGTGATTATATTCTTTTTCTTTTGGTATAAAATATGAATTAAGATGTTCAAATGATATATTAACTGAAGGATAATAAAATTGATTATAAGTACAATTTAAAAATCCAATTTCTAAATATGATTGATTTAATAAAATTTCAATTGTTTCTGATGCATTAGATAATGGTATATATCTAATTTTTGCACTTGTTGTTAATTTATATAAGATTAATTGAAATAATAATAATTTTAATATTTTAATCATTCTTATTTTAATTTCTGTCATAATTTTTTTTATTTATTTATAATTTCAATTTGATATTTTTTACGAAACTTAAATTATCTGAAACTATAAATTATTTCAATTAATTTAATATTAAAAAAATATTAAACATTATATTAGGAAAAAAATTATACAAAAAAAATTAAAAAAATACAAAATAAATAATAAATAGTCAAACTATAAATTATATAATTTTGGAAAAAAATTTGAAAGAAAAAAAATTATAAATCCAAAAATAAAAAAAATTATAAAATTAATTTATTCATATTTAAAAATTTAAATAAATAATTAATATCTAAAATTAGTAAAATCAGTTCCTTTCTTTGGTTCAATATGAGGATTAGGTGCACAATTAGTATGATAAATTGCATTATTAGGATAAACAACAAAAATAGTAGTTCCAATTTTTTTTTTACATCCATTACATATAGTTCCAATATCAACATTAACATGTCTATTTTTAACTTTAAATAATTCTAATTGTTTATAATTTAAATCTACATTTAATAATCCTTCTTCTCTTTTAAATTCATTATTTACATTTGTATATTGCATTAATGAATTTCTTAAAAATTCATAAACTATATCATTATTTAAAGTCCAATCTTCAGGAATTTCATTTAATACTTCATTTGGATTTAATAAATTTAATATTTCTAAAGAATTTTTTTTCTCTTTTATTAATTCATGTTTATTTGACATATCCATAAGTTTTAACATTTCTTTTTGAATATTTTCTTTTTGTTCATCTAAAGTATTATCACTTTTTAATTGTTCAGATAATTTTTTAAAAAATTTAATATATAAATTATTATCTTTTTCTATATTATTACAACAAAATTTTTCAATATCAACATATTTTTTTTTATTTTTATTAACTAATTCAATATAAGTTAATAATGCATCATCTAATTTATCTAATTGACAATATAATTCAATTTCAATATCATAAAGCCAAGAATCTTTTATTTTTTCTATTAATTTCATTTTATCAAATAAATTATATTTTGTTAATAATTCTTTAAAATCTTTATATTTTCCAGGTAAATTTTCACCTTCTGTAAAATTATAATCTTTAGGTTTTACTTTGAATAAATTATTAAGTTCTAATATAATTAATTCAGTTTGATATTTTTCATTAGAATATTTATTATATTTTGGATTATCACAAATATATTTTAAAAATTTTTCTTTAATATAATGATCTTCTTCTAAATTTGATTGTTTTTCTATTTTTGGAATTATATTATTTATATAATAATCAATTGATAAATCATTAGATAAAATAATATCAAAAGCATCAATTTGATAAATATTAAGCATCCATTGAATATGTTCTTCAAATAAATCTTTCATATCTTTTAATTTTCCAATTTCTAAAAGAATATTTATTGTTTTTTGTTTTGTTGGTTTTGATAAAGCAGGATTATCAATTCTTTGAACATATTCTTTTAAAATATTTAAAGCTTCTTTATAATTCTTTTTTTTTTCATATATAAATGCAAGTGCTAATTTACTATAATCAGTATTAGTTTCTTCTAAAAATTTATCTGATAAAAAATCAGTTCCAAAATTATCATTTTCAATTAATTTTTCAATTTCTTCTACTTTTGATTCATTAAATACTAAAGCTTTTAATAAAGTTAAATTTATATTTTGGAAAAATACTTTTAAATTAATTTCTCTTGGTTCACATTCACTTAAATTAATAATACTACAAGTAGATGAATTAAAACTTAATGTTCTTACTTCTAAATTTTTTCCTTCTTCAATTTCTTCTTTATATTCTTTATAAATATAATTTATTTTATAGTTTAAAACATTAATTAAACATTCAATTACTTGTTTTATTTTATTACTATTATCTTTTAATTCAAATTGATTTTCTAATAAATTATTATTTTTATCATAATCAATATGAATTGGTTTTACTTTTAATAATTTAATAAATAAATACATTAATTCAAATGGATTAAAATTTGAAACTCTAAAAAATTTAGTTGCTTTTTCATAATCTTCTTTTATAAAATGTGCCCATGCACAACCTAAATAATAATTTTCAAGTTGTTCCATTTTTTCATTTAAAGGAATTTTATTATTTAAAATTGTTAAAGCTTCTTCAAATTTATTAACTTTTAAAAGTCTTGATAATTGTTCTTCAAAAGGAGTTTCTTTTAATTCTCTTAAAATATACAATTTATTTAAATCTTGAATTAAAATAAAAGCTTTTTTTATTCCATTAACAATACAAACTGCTTTTGAAGAATTTTCTTTTGTTTCAAGTGAAATTTTTTGTACTTTTTTTAAAGTAGTTCCATCATTAATTACAATCATTGAATCATATAAAGTTAATAAATAATTTTCTTTTTTACTAAATTGCATAAAAACTTTATTTTCTAAATTTAAAGGTTCCATTGATTTTGGATTTCCATTTGTTTCAAAAAATAATCCAATAGTCATTGAAGAAGCTAACCAACCATCATTTAAATATAAAAGACCAGAACATTCATATGGTATATTTGAAGAAGTATTTTGTTTTAAATCTATAAAGTAAATTGTTTCTTTTTTTTTTATGAAGTAACATATGTAATCTCCATACCATTCTATAAATTCTGGTATGTCTTCTATTGGTCTTTCATTTAAATTTAAATCTTCTAATTTTATTATTTCTATTTCCATTGAATAAAATTTTATTTTTTTTTGTTTTTTTAAAACTACTAATAATTCTTTATGATGATCTAATTTTTTATTTTGACATATATTTGTTATTTCAAAATCTAAATTTTTAGCCATTTTATCATCTAATTCTGGAAGTAAATAATAATGTAAATTATTTCCACATAAAATATATAAAATATTTAATTCATTTATTACAATTAATTTATTTATTCTATTTCTACCAATTGTTTTTAATTTCATAGGAGCAATTTGTTTATGTGCAATTGATTTATCTTTTTTATCAATATAATTTAATATTTCAATATTTCCTTTATCATCACCATAAATTATTGTATTATCATTATAACATACAATATCAGTTATTTGATTCCCTTGTTTTAAATTAATAAATCCAGTAAGCCCTGTTATAAATATTCCTAAATTTTCTTCATTATTATTATCCATTTATAAATAAATAAAAAAATTAAAAATTAAATTTTACATTAATTAATATTTTATAAAAAATGATTATTAATAACCAATTACCTTCATTCCCAGATTCAATAACAGAAAAATATCAAATTTTACAAGAAATGGGACGAGGTGCTTTTAGTACAGTATATAAAATTCAATCAAAATCAGATAATAAAATATATTGTCTTAAAAAATTAAATTTAAAAAAAACAACAGATAAAAATAATGAAATAAACATTTTATCAAAATTATCTCATCCTAATTTAGTAAAATACATAACAAGTATTTTAGATAAAGATGGAATTTATATAATAATGGAATTTTGTGATTATGGAGATTTATATTCTCTTCTTCATTCAGTTAGAAAAAAAAAAGTTTATGTTAATGAAGATATAATATGGGATATTGCATATCAATCACTTTTAGCATTGGAATATTTACATAGTCAAAATGTAATTCATAGAGATATAAAATTATTAAATATTTTTATGGCAAAAGATAAAACAATTAAAATTGGTGATATGGGAATGAGTAAATTATTAACAAAAAAAGAAATGAAAATGAGTCGTGTAGGAACACCATTATATTTAGCACCTGAATTAGTAAAGAAAGAAAAATATGATTATAAAGCTGATATTTGGTCATTTGGTTGTTCATTGTATCATTTAGCTAAAACAGTACCACCTTTTAATGATGAGAATTTAATTAGATTAGGACAAGCTATTGTAAATGAACAACCACCTTCACTTCCTGATTGTTATACTGATAAATTATTTCAATTTATTTTGAAATTAATGACTAAAGATAAACATAAGAGACCAACTGCAAGTGAAGCTATTGAATTAATACCAGATAGAATTAAAATTAAATATAATAATAAACATCATATTAATAATAATAATAATAATAGTAGTAATAATAAAAGTTATTCTAGTAATCATTCTGGTAATGTTAAAGAAAATAAAAAAAAAAATTTAAATAATAATTTAAATAATAATAATAATAATAATAATAATAATTCTGGAAGTACTGTTAATAGTTCTTCTAATAATACTATGATTAATAATAATAATAATTTTAATAGGAAAGATAATGTTATTTCTGCAGGGAAAACTTTTTATAAATGGGTTAAAGCTTTTCCTGAAAAAAGAAGAAGTTTACAAAGTAGAAAAAGTTTTAATAATAAAATAATTTCAATTAATAATTTAGAAGATAAGTTTATTAATAATAATAATACAAATATTAATCCTACTAATAATAATAATATCACTCAAAATGGATTTTTTGATTCTAAGAATTTTTCTTCTAATATTATGTCTAATACTATGAGTGGAACTCAAGAAGGATTTTTTAAAAGAAATGATTCTGCTAAAGGTCATAATTTAAATGAAGTTATTTCAATTAGAGAAAAATTTGCTGATTCTAAAACTTTAAATATGCTTTTTAATAGTCAAGAAAATGATTTAATGAAAGAAGATATTAATTCTAATGTTTTAAAAATAGATCAAGAAAATTTAAGAAGTAAGAGATTATCTTCTTCTCATTCAAAATTAGAAGATAAAAAAGAATTTAAAATACTTAATAATAATAATAATTATAATAATATTAATATTAATAATATTAAAAATAATAATTATAATCCAATTGTTATTAAAAGTGAAAATTTTATTAAAAATGCTCTTGGATTAAATGATAATAAAAATAATACTAATTTAATTTTTCCTTTAATAAAAAATCATAATGATATTCAAAAAGAAAAAAATATTCGTTCAAAACTTTCAATGTTAAATAAAAATAAAATGAGACAACAAGCAGAAAATTCAGGATATAATTTCTTTAGAAAAACATATAATATAATACCAAATAAGCCTTTAACAATTCATGATTTAAAATAATTATAATAATCAATTTTTCATATTTTTATTTTTATAGTATTTTTATAAATATTATATTATAAAAAAAATTAAATTATTTTTTTATTTTCAAAATATACTAATATTAAAAAAAAAAATAAAAAAAATAAAAAAATAATTCCATTTAAAAACTCAATTTCACTTTTTAAAATCTTGAATTCCACTTATTTGATATTGACTAATAGTAGGAATATTAGAATTATTTTTAGTATGTCCATCAGTAGAAATAACATTATTACCTTTACTACTAAATTCTCTATTTAAAGAATTTTTTTTATTTAAATTACGATTTCCATATTGAGTACTAGTATTTATTTTTTTATCTTTTTTTATATTTGGTAAAATTTCATCTTCTTTTCTTTTACTATTTGAATTAATACTAATATTTGAATTTGAATCATTTTCATCATTTATTTCATTATTTGGTAAATATTGCATACTTTGTTTATATAATTGAATTAATTCATATTTTTCATTAAATTCTTTTTCTATTTTTCTTGAATTATAAAATTTTTCTGTTGCTGTTCTTGGACGAATTTTTTTAATTGGAAGAAAAAAAAAAGGCATTTGATTATATATCATCATTTCATCTTCATTTTGAAATAATTTTCCATTTATATTTCTAAAATTTAAACGAGGAGAAATTTCAGTTACAAAAAATGAAGGAATGTTTTTTAATTTTTTTGTTTGATGGATTTGTTTAATTTTACTATTTTGTAAAATTGGTGTTATTTCTAATCCTAAATTATTTTTACTTTTTTTGTTTAAAGGATGTAATGATATTAAAGATTTTAAATATTCATATTGTGGTTTTCCATTTTTTATTTCTTTGTCTAATTTTGCTATTGCTTGAACTCTCCAAAATCCTTTTTGAGTTGCACTTGCTATTCTTTTTATATTTTCATAATTTGTTGTCAACATTTTATTTTAAAAAAATTATTTATTATTTCTATAGAATTTTATTTATTTATTTATTCTTTTTTATTTTTTTTTTTTTAAAATGTTTCTTTTTTTTAAAGAATGATTATATTTTTCTCTAAAATTTGAGTTAAATGATTTTTTCTATTTATTATAATTTATAAATATTAAAAATATTAAATATATTTTTTATAATTTAAACTAAAATAATTTTATTTAAAATGAGTAATGAAAAATTGAAAACATTAAAAGAAAAAATTGAAGATGAAAATACTAATGATAAAAAATTAGAAGAATTAAAAGATAAAATAAAAGAATCATCAAAATCAAATGTAAATAAAAATTAATATATTTAGATTCCTATAGTAAAATTATTATATAAATAAAAAAGCCACCTCCATTAAATACAACATCATCAATTCCTCCAGCACCCCAATTAAATCAGACTTCAGGAAGTACAATACCTGTGGCACCTCCTTTAATAAATACTTCACAGTCAGGTTCATCGATTCCTATTCCTCCTCCACTAATTCAATCAACAACTTCAAATATACCTAAAGCACCTAATATTCCTCCTGTTCCAGGAAGTACAATACCTCCTGTTCCTGGAAGTAATATTCCTCCTGTTCCTGGTAGTACAATTCCTCCTGTTCCTGGTAGTACAATTCCTCCTGTTCCTGGTAGTACAATTCCAAGTGTACCTTCAGTTCCAGGTGTTCCTAAAGCTCCAAATATACCTCCTGTACCAGGCACATCTACTATTCCAAATATACCTCCTGTTCCTGGTGTTCCTAGAGTACCAGGTGTCCCAAGTGTTCCAGGAGTACCAGGAGTTCCTAGAGTACCAGGTGTTCCCGGTGTTCCAGGAGTACCAGGTGTTCCCAGAGTACCAGGTGTTCCCGGTGTTCCAGGTGTTCCCGGTGTTCCAGGTGTTCCAGGAGTTCCTGGAGTTCCAGGAGCACCATTCATGTTAGGAGCTCAAGTTAAAAGTAAATTAATTATTATATAAATAATTAATATAGCTCATCCAAAGAAAAAACCAAGAGTAGAAATGAAAGGATTATTTTGGGAAAAACTTCAAGATAAGAATATAAAAGGAACTATTTGGGAAAAAGTAAAATAAAATAATATAATATTTAAAATTAAAATATAAATAATAGCTTGATGATACAAAAATACAATTAAATCTTGATAAATTTGAAGAAAATTTTGCAATGAAACAAATAGCTCCAGCAGTGAAAAAAGCAGCACCAAAAAATCCAGAAGTGAAAAAAAAAGCAACATTAGTAGATACGAGTCGTTCACAAAATATAACCATTTGTTTAAGAAAAATAGGTTTAGATCCATTAGACATAATGGATGCAATGGAAACTTATAATGAAACAGTATTAACACAATCAAATTGTGAATTATTAAAAGGAATTTTACCAAAAAAACAAGAAAATGAAAAAGCAGCTTTATTTACTGGAAATGTAGAAGATTTAGATGAATCATCTCAATTCATTTTATTAATAGGAGGATTAATTGGTTATAAAGAAAGAATAGATGCAATTATTTTTCAAAATAATTTAGAAAATGAATATGAATTAATTATGGAAGAAATTGATAGATTTTTATCTGTTTTTAAATGGTTAAAGGAAGATGAAAAATTTAAAGAATGGTTAACTATTATTATGGCTTTTGGAAATTATGTTAATGGAGGTACTTTTAAAGGTGCTGCTTTAGGTTTTGAATTTGAATCTTTAGTAGGATTGGTTGATGTAAAAAATAAAAATAATAAAATGAATTTATTACAATATATTGTTAAGTTTGTTCATGATAATTTAAAAAAAGAAGAATTATTTGATATTATTCCTAAACTTCAACAATTTCATCAAATGCAAATTGATAGTATTACGGAAGATGTTAAATATATTAAAACAGATTTTGATTCTATGACTAAATTAAAGGAACTTGTTGAGCAAAATAAAGATCAATTAGGTGAAGAAGATGGAAGTGAAAAATTTTTGAAAAATTGTTATGAAGATACTAAAAAAAGTGTTAATGAAATAACTACAAAATTTGAAAAAATTAATGAAAATTATAAAGAATTATTAGATTATTTTGGGCAAAATCCTAAAAAAGAATTTCATTCTTTTATTAAGTGTTTTAGAGATTTTTCGGATCAATTGGAAAATGCAAATGAATGGTATGAAACATTAAGAAAAGAAAGAGAAAAAATGGAAAAAAAGAAGAAGAAAAAATTTTAAAAAACAAGAAAAAAGTTAAAAAAAAAAAAAAAAAAAATTAAGATAAATTATTTTTAAAAAATAATTAATAAAATTATTTATTAATCTTTTTTTAAATATTTTTTATTTAAACTTAATGTCAGATTCAGAATATAGAGTATTAACTAAATATCATTTCCTATCATTAAATCCTCATTCAGAAAAATCATCAGAAACACAAAATGAGAATGAATTATCAGAAAAAGAAAAGAAAAAAAAAGAAAAAGAAGAAAAAGCAAAACAAAAATTAGAAAAAAAGAAACAAATGCAAGAAATGTGTAAACAAAAATCAAAAAAAGCAGCTAACACAATAGCACAAGCAACAAAAACAACAGATCCAACAATAAAAGGTGAAAAAAAAGATTTATCAATATGTCCAAATAAATATGAACCAGCATATGTTGAAAGTTCATGGGATGCATGGTGGCAAAAAAAAGGTTTTTTTAAAACAAATATAGAAGAAGCAAAATCAAAAGAAAGAAATAATCGTTTTATAATGATATTACCTCCTCCAAATGTAACAGGAAGTCTTCATCTTGGTCATACATTAATGGGAGCAATTGAAGATTCTATTATAAGATATAAGAGATTAAATGGTTTTTCTGTTATATGGGTTCCTGGTACTGATCATGCAGGAATTGCTACTCAAAGTGTTGTTGAGAAAAAATTATTGAAAGATGAAGGGAAATATAGAACTGATTTTACAAGAGAAGAATTTGTAAAAAAAGTTTGGGATTGGAAAAAGAAATATGGTGATAGAATAATGGAACAATTTACTAGATTAGGTGTTTCTTTTGATTTAAGTAGATATTTTTTTACTATGGATGAAACTAGATCAATTGGTGTTAAAGAAGCTTTTATTGAATTATATGAAAGAGGATTATTATATAGAGATAAAAAAATGGTTAATTGGTGTTGTGCTTTACAAACAGCAATTTCTGATGTTGAATTAGAAGAATTAGAAATTGATAAACCAACAATGCTTTCAATTCCTCTTCATACAGGAAAATATGAATTTGGAGTTTTAATTGATTTTGCTTATAGATTTAAAGATGATCCTTCAAAAGAAATTATAGTATCTACAACACGTATTGAAACAATGCTTGGTGATACTGCAGTTGCTGTTCATCCAAAAGATGATAGATATAAAGATTTAATTGGTAAAGAATTAATACATCCATTTTTCCCAGATAGAAAAATGAAAATTATAGGTGATGATATATTAGTTGATATGGCTTTTGGTACTGGAGCAGTTAAAATAACTCCAGCACATGATCCAAATGATTTCCTTTGTGGACAAAGACATAATTTAGAAGTTATTAATATATTTAATGATGATGGTACATTAAATGAAAATGGAGGTGAATTTAAAGGAATGAAAAGATATGATTGTAGAGTTGCTATTGTAAAAAGATTAACAGAAATGAATTTAATTAAAGGTAAACATCCAAATAAAATGGTTCTTCAAATTTGTTCTAAATCAGGTGATGTAATTGAACCAATGGTAAAAGCTCAATGGTGGATTAATTGTAAAGATGTAGCAAAGAGAACAATGGATGATGTAAATTCAGGTAAATTAAAAATAATACCAGAATTTCAAAAACAAACATTATTCACTTTCTTAGAAAATATTCGTGATTGGTGTATTTCACGTCAATTATGGTGGGGACATCAATGTCCAATTTATTTAGTTACTATAAAAGATATTTTAGATAATCCAGATGAAGCAAATAATGATCATTGGATTGCTGCTAAAAGTGAAGAAGAAGCAAAAGAAAAAGCATCAAAAAAATTTAAATGTGATGACTTAAGTAAAATATCAGTTAAACAAGATCCAGATGTACTTGATACTTGGTTTTCATCTGGACTTCTTCCTTTAACTTGTTTTGGTTGGCCTGATAAATCAAATGATGAATTTAAAACATTTTTCCCTACTGATCTATTAGAAACTGGACATGATATAATTTTCTTTTGGGTTGCTAGAATGATTTTTATGAGTTATTTCTTTATGGATACTTTACCTTTTCATACTGTATTTTTACATCCTATTGTTAAAGATTATCAAGGTAGAAAAATGAGTAAATCACTTGGAAATGTTGTTGATCCAATTGATGTAATTGATGGTATTTCATTAGAAAAATTAATAGAACAAATTAAAGAAGGTAATTTACCAAAAGCAGAAGTTGAAAGGGGTATTAAAGATAAAGAAAAAGAATATCCTGATGGTATTCCTGAATGTGGTGCTGATGCTTTGAGATTAGGATTAATGAGTTATTTAGTTCAAGGTAGGAATATTAATTTAGATATTAAAAGAATTATTGGTTATAGAACTTTTGGTAATAAATTATGGAATGCTTTTAAATTTTTGCAAATTTATACTAAAGATAAATTTACTGATGCTAATATTAATAATGAACAATTAACTTTTATGGATAAATGGATTTTAAATAAATTAAGTAGAACTATAAAAGATTTTCAAAATAATTTTGAAAATTATAATTTTGGAGAAGCTACTAAAAATATTTATCAATTATGGTATGATAATATATGTGATGTTTATATTGAAGCATTAAAATGTTTATTAAATGATAAAAATAGTCCAGTTGATGAAAATGTTAAAAATAATATTAAAAATGTATTTTTATATGTTATAGAAAATGCTTTAATAATAATGCATCCATTAATGCCATTTATAACTGAAGAATTATTCCAAAGATTACCATTTAAAAAAAATAAAGCTGAATCAATTTGTATTTCAGAATTTCCAAAAAATATATCATACATTGATGATGAAGTTGAAAAATTAGGAGAACAAATTGATTTAATAACTCATGGAATGAAATCAGTTTTATCTCAATTTCAAATTAATAAAACAAAACCAAAATCTGCAATTTATACAAATGATGATAAATTAAAAGATATTATTAATAAAGAAAAAGAAGTTATTGCGACTCTTGGAAATGTTGGAGAAATTATTCTTATTAATGATAAAAATGATGAAAAAATTAAAGGTTGGTTAAGTAATGTTATTAGTTCTAATTTAGATGTTTATCTTGATATTAAAGATAAAATTGATATTGATAAAGAAATTGAAAGATTGAAAAAAAGTTTGGATGAAAGAAAAAAATATGCTGAGGGAATTAATAATAAAATGAATAAAAAAGATTATATTAAAGCACCTGAAAATATTAGAAAGGAAACACAAGAAAAATTAGATAATTGTAATATTGAAATTAAAAAAATAGAAGAAAATATTGAAAATTTAGGAAAGTTAAAATAAATAGTTTTTTATAAAAAAGAAAAATATTATAATAAATTTAATTGATGTATTATTAATTATTTAAAATTTTATTTTTTATTTTTATATTTCTTAAAATTTCATAAAATATTTGTTAATTTTTAAACTATATAAAAATACAATATCAAAGTATTAATTAATTTACATGAAATATAATTTATAATTAAAATTGTTTTATACATTTATTCATTATTTTTATCTTTATCATGTGATCTTGAATTTGTATTTATAAATCTTTTTTTCAAAAATTTTTGAATATCTGAATCACTACTATTTGCAGTAATTAAATTATTCCCTTCATTTTTATTCTCAATTAAAGTTGAAATTCTTTTATTTAAATTAATTTTTGAATTTAAAATTATAGTTTTATTCTTAATTTTTTTTAGTTTTTTAATTTGATTCTTTCTAAAATTCATAATTCTTCTATTATTTCTCATAGAAGTATGAGATATTGTTTTAAAATATTTAATTGATTTAGAGTTTTTTAAACGTTTATTAGTAGTTTTTCTACTTATCATAAAATCATAACTATTATGATTTGAAGAATATAAAAGATCTAAAAATTTTTCATCTTTTTTCATTAATTCTAATTCTTTTATTTCATCTTCATTAAATTCAATTTCACTAGAATCAATTTCCATATTAAAAATATTTGTTAATGATTGATCAACATTAGAAAATTTATCAAATAATTCTTTTTTACTATTAATGATTTTATATAATAATTTAGTAGCATATAAACTTTTTTTTAATAAACGATTAATATTCATTAAATCTTCTGAATAACTTAACATAATTTCATTTAAATTTTGTAATTGATTTAATTCATTTTTTATTTCTAAAATTTGAACATCAATTCTTTCACAAATACTAAATAATATTTCTTGAAATGAAATAGAACCATAAGAAGCAATTTCTTTTTTATATTTATTAACTTTTAAAATATAATTATGTATTTTTCTTTTCTCAATAGCAATTTTTAAATCTTCATTATTAATTTTAATTTTATTAACAAAATTACTTTTATTCTTATCATAAATTGGACTATTTCCAATATTATTAAAAGCATTAGTTTTAACACTAATAGTTTTATTATTATTATTATTATTATTATAAATTTCTTCATTTCTTTTCATTAATTGTAATTTTAAATTATAAATTTTAAAATAAGAATAAATAATCCAACTTTCAATATCTATAACTTTTTCTCTAATATTTAATCGATTAATTAATTCATAACTTTTTTGTTCTTTTTCATTTAAAGAACTTTTCTGAGTCATAAAAACCATCATCATAGAAACAAAATAATTACCAATAAAACAAGCCACTAATGCTAAAATTCTCCCAATTTGAGTACAAGCATACATATCACCATAACCAACAGTAGTCATTGATACAAAAACATACCACATACAATTAATAATATAATCCCAATCCATTATAATTTTATCTTTATTTTCCCAATAATATCTTTCAAAAGTTCTTATTGATAAACCTAAACAAATACAATTAAAACAAAATATAATTATTAATGCAATAAGTGGATGATCTTTTTGAAAAGCTTTATATGCAAATCTTATATTTGCTTCACATACATTATTTTCACATACATATTCTGCTATTGTTGATGTATATTTTGTTAAGTGTTTAAATAATTTTATACAAAAAAATATACGAAGAAATGTCATTACTGATAAAATTGATGATATTGGATAACAAATAAATTTTCCTATTTCTTTATATAAAAGATATTTTTTCATTTTTGGATATGGAAATGGTGTTAATATTAATAATTCTATTATTAGGAATATTATATTATTTATTTTTATTGACTTTATATCTGATATTTTTTTCATTTCTGTTTCTCTTAAAATATCAAAATATGAACTTGATATTAAAAAAGGAATTGTTAATAATGTTGATAATAAAATTAAATATCTTAATATTTCACATTCTTTTGGAATTTTTATTTGAAATGGAATTTGTGAACATTTTTTTATTTTTAATGAATAAAATTTTTCTTTATTTAAATAATCAAGTTTAAAATTATCATATTCTATATTTGAAATATTCCATTCAAATTTTGATAATTGAGTACATAATTTTACTATATTTATACGATTATTTAAATTTTCTGAATAAGAAATTTCATTTTCTATTTGAGAAAGTAATGTTCCAATACATGCAAAAATACAAGCAAAAATATCTAAAATTTTTGTTATTTTCTTAATTTGAAATAAAGTAAAATTTTTTTGATTTTTACCTATTATTTTTATAAGATTTAATGATGAAAATGATTTTAAATTTGTTTTAGTTAATCTAATTGATGAACTTTGACTATTTTCTAATTCATCATCTTCATTTGAATTTATACTTTCTGAGTAATCACTAAAATCATAACAAGAATCACTTTGTAAATTTTTAACTTTTTCTAATTTTTGATGTAAATGTATTTCTATATTTTTAATTTTTTGAAATTGAACATTATTTTTTTCTCCTAATCTTTCAAAATTTAAGTTTGCATTATTTAATAATCTTGCATACATTTAATTAACATTTCATAGAAAAATTAATTTATAGAAAATTTTACTAAATAAAAAAAAAAACAAAAAAAATAGATATTTTCCTTATATAAAAAAAATAAAATCAAAATAAAAATTTAAAATTCAATTAAAATAAATAAATAAAAAATCAAAAAAAAAAAAAAAATTACTTATAACAAATTAATCTACTTTTTCCTTTTCAATAACAGTTTCAGTATGTCCATCAGCAAAAAAATAAATAGTTTTAACAATAATCATTTCTTTTCCATTTTCAATAACATATTTTTCATTTCTATTCATTTTAATTGCTCCTTCAGGCCAATCTTTATAATTATCACTATCATCATTTTCATCTCTTTCAATTTCAACAAATTTTTCATCATTATCATTATAATTCTCATAATTATCATTTTCAATTTGAACTTCATTATCATAATTTTTATTATCATTTTCAATTTCAACTTCATTTTCATTTAAATTCATCATTTTTAAATTATCCATATCAATACCATTTTTACCATAATTTCCTTTATTATGTCCCAAATATTGATGTCTTTTAATAGAAAATAAATTACCTAAATTTAATTTTTTATCATTATTATTATTTTTTTTATCTAAAGAAATTTGTGAAGTATCCTTATTAAAATTTTTCCCAGAATCTCTAGTAAAAGTTCTAGTATCATATAATTTTTCTCCAATTCTATTTTTATATTTTAATTGAATATCTAATGATATTGTTTCATCAGGAGCAAAATAATCTTCTGCAAAATCAATAACAGTACAAACTTTATCAGAAGGTAAAATACCAGAAGCAATTCCAACTGTTTTTAAATTAGGATTAAATATAATACTTCTATCAATTTTATTATCATCATCATCACCTAAAATAAAATTAATAACAATAAATTCTGGATCAAACATTCCATAATCAATTAATTCATAAATTTCTCCAAATGGAGTTCCATTTACATTCATTCTATTATGAAGTGAGTATCTTGGATCGTTTAATTCATTTTCATTTAAACCATCATGCATCATTAATACATTTAAAAGGTCATTACAACCATTTGATATACTTTCATTGTATGTTAATCCTTCTATTGGTTTTTGTTCTTTTAAAAATTCTATTGCGTTTTGTAAATTTAAACTTAAGTCATTGTATGTAAATGGAATTGATTTTATTAATAATGTATTTTGGTCTTCTGATTCACTTTCATTTATTAATTTTTGGATTTTTTCAAGTTTTTGAAGAAATTCTTGAGGATGCATTCTTGCATAATCTATTTCGTTTATTATTGTTAATGCAAAAGCAGAAAAATCTTTTATTTCTGTTGCTGGGTTTTTTTCTTGTTGTTTTTCTACATTTTTTGATTTGTTCATTTATATTATTTTATTTTTTTTTTTTGATTTTTTTTTAAATTTTTTTTTTAATTAATGTTTTTTTTTTAATATTGTTGTTTCATATTGAAAATAATTTTTGATTTATTTACTTATTTTATTTTATAGTTATTAAATTGTATTATTATTTAACTAATAAAAATATAATAAAGTTTAAATATTGATTTTATTTTATCATTTATTTTATTTATAAATTAATATAGATTACTAATAAATTTAGGAAATTATTTTAATAAATTATATTAATATATTATTTGATTTTAATTTAAAATAATTTATTTTTTTATAAAAAAAATGAATTTATTTTACTTAAATATAAAATATGAATCCTGAAAATAATTATGAAATATTATTAAAAAATCCAAATGATATGAATTTTAATGATATAAAATCTTTAATAACGACAAAAGAAAATGAAATTAAAAATATATTACTTCAAAAAATATCATCACTTCAAAATGAAATATCAGAAAAAAATAAAAAAATAGAAAATATGAAAGAGTCAATAAATAAAATAAAATCAGCTTATCAATCAAATTTACAATTAATAGAAGAAAGAGATAATGACTTAAAAGCATATGAAGAAAAATTTGATTCAATTACAAATATAATATCATCAAAAGATTTAGAAATATCAAAATTAAATGAAAATATAGATGATTTAAATAATAAATTAAAATATGAAAAATCTCAAAGAATGCAAAATGAAGAATTTAATAAATATACACAAAATAAAATGAGTTTAAATCATCAAGAAGAAGTAAAAAATTTAAATGAAAATACAGAAAAATTAAAAAATGAAATTGAAGATTTAAAAAATAAAATTTCAGAATTTGAAATAAATCAAAAAAATGAAAAAAAAATTTATGAAAATGAAAAAAATACTTTAAATGAAAAAATTGAATCATTAGTCAATGAAAAAGAAAAATTATCATTACAAACAAATGAACAAAAACAAAAATTAGATAATTTAAATATTCAAATATCAAAATTAAATAATGATAATATTTCATTAATAAAAGAAAAAATAGGAGTAGAAAATAAAGTAAAAATTTTAGAAGGAAAAGAACAAGAAAATACAACAAATGTTTATTTAGCAAATCAAAGAGTAAAATTTATAGAAACAGAATTAAATAGAACAAAAGAAGATGTAACAAATTTAAATTCTAAAAATGAAAATTATATAAAACAAATTGATGAACTTAGAAATGAAGTTTTTACTCAAAAACAAAATGTTCAAAGTAAACAATATGAAGTTGAAAAAGGACAATTTGAAATAAAAATTTTAAATTCAAAAGTAAATGATTTAAATGTAACAATTGATAAATTATTAAAAGAAAAAACATCAATTGATGATGCAAATAATATAGCATTAAAAAATTATAATGATCAAATAACAAGATTAAATGATGAAAATTTAGAATTAAAAAATCAAAATAAAGAATTAAATGAAAAAATAACTAAATTAGCAAATATAAATTTATCTTTAAAAGAAAGTAAAGAAATAAAAACTAATCAAATGAAAAGTTCTACTAATACAAATAATTTAAATCCTAATAAAGTAATGGATGATTCTGTTGATTATATGAAATTTTTTGCAAAAGGTTCTTTTGATGAAATTAATAATGAGGATAAATTTTTTAAAAATCCTAATGTTAATTATAATAATAATAATGAATTATTACAAAAAATTGAAGAATTAAAAACAACTATTAAACAAAAAGATATTGAAATTCAAAGAATTCAAAATGAATATTTATCAAATGAAAGAATTTTACAAAATAAAAATCAAGAATTAATAAATGAATTAAATGAAAAAGTAAATAAAGAAGATGAAATAAAAACAATTGTAGAAAATTTAATGAAAAGAACAGAAGAAATGGAAGAACAATTTAATTTAGAAAAAGAAAAAATAAGAAAAGATTATGAATTAAAATTAGCAAGAGAAAAAGAAGTATCTTCAAAATTAAAAAAAGAAAATAAAAAATTAGTAAAAATGTGTAGTGATTTAAAAATAGAAAATAATAGATTAGAAAATATAAATGCTTTAAATAATTTTAATTATATAAACAATATTCCTTCATCAAATAGTGAAATGGATAATTCACCAATGTTAGATTATCAAAAAATAGATGATGATGATTTAAATGAAATAAAACAAAAAACTTATAATTTAATTGAAGAAAATAAAATAAATGATAATAAAAATCCATATAATATAAATAAAGAAGAAATTAAAGAACAAACAAAACAAAGAGTAAATAATATTTTAAATTTTGCAGAATATAATATGATGAATAATACTGGAACTAATTTTAATAGTACAATAAAAAGTAATCATAATATAAGTAAAATGGATATTGGAAATGATAATAATAATAATTTTAATTATAATGAAAATATTCCTAGAAATGATGATGATAATATTAATAATAATTCTATTGATAATAAAGAATTAACTGATTTTCTTCAAATAACTAAAGTTGATCCTATTGAAGCTTCATCAAATAAATTAAAATTATTAAAAAGAAGAAAAATGCCAAATAATAAATAATTTAATTTATTTTCTTTTTTTTTTATATTTTTTAATTGTTTAATAATTTTTCTCTAATTAATAATAATATTTTTTCTTTTTAATTTAATGGAAAATACAAATAAAGAAGAACATGAAACTCCAACATTTCCAATGAATTCAAATGTTCATAATGAAATGGATAATTTACCATTAAATAATAATAATAATAATATTCCAATAAATGTAACTTATAAAGATAAATCAACAATAAATCCAAAAAATCAAAAATTATTTAATTTATTTATTTTTCTATTTATATGTCTTTCATTAGAATTTATATTCAGAGATAACTTAAAAGAATTAACTTTAAAATATTTTAGTGGTTCTTTAGAAGAAAAATATTTAAAATTCTTTGATTTTTATTCAATAAATGGAAAATATATTTTATTATATTTAATATTAAATTACATAAATGTCCCTTCAGCATTATCATTTTTATTTTTAGATTGTTTTACAATATTTATAAATGGAATATTAAAATTTTTTTATTTAGATGATAGGCCTTTTTGGTATAATGATAAATTAGTTCCTTTATATTGTCCAAATGATTATGGTTCTCCTGCAACAATGGCAATGAATTCTTTTGTAATTTTTGCTGTTTTTTATAGAGCATTTACTTATAAAAGTAAATCTAAATTTTTTAAAAGTATTCTTTGGATTTTTTGTTTTGTAAATTTAGTTTATTTATATTTAAAAAGATTATATGAAAATGTTCATTATATTAATCAATTATTTATTGGTCTTTCAATTGGTTATTTTATTTATAAAATTTATTTTGATATTTTGGAAATTAAATTTGATGATGGAAGAAAATTAATGAAATTATTACATAATTTTAAATTAGTAACTTTTTTACTTCTTTCACTTTGGATTATTGTTATTTATTTTCATTCTACAATTAATATAAATTATCCTTCTAAAGATACAATTAATTTAATAAATGAACAATGTAAAATAAATAATGTATTTTTTGATAGAGGAAATTTTATTAAAAAAGTAAGTATATTTGAATTCTTAGGAGCATTTTTTGGTGTTTATTTTGAATATTCTTTTATTTTTAGAAAAAATCATCAAAATTTCCTTGATTATAATGTTAAAAGTGATGATTGTATGTTTAATTATACAAGTCAGAATACTTCACTTATTAGATTTTTAAGTTTTTATCTTTTTCAACTTGTTTTTTCTTATTTGATTTTTTTGGATAAAAGAAGTTTTGATGAGATTATAAAATGGAAAATGAATTATTTATTAGGAAAATTGTGTTTACTTTCTTTTATTTCAAGTTTTTCTATATTCTTTGTTATTAAAAATATTTTAATTTATTTTAAATTAGTTAATTTAAGAGTGTTTCATAGAAGAAATGCATAATAATTATATAAAAGTTTATTTAATAATATAAAGAGATAAAATATTTTTATAATCTCATTTAAGTATTTTGATATAAATTAATATATCATTTTTATAAAAAAAATTATTTTTTATATTGCAATCAATAAATATTAATTTATTTCTTTTTACCAAATTAAATAATAAAAAATTATGTGGATTTGGATTAAATGAAAAAAAATAATTCAACAAGGAATTTTAATAAATATTATTTATTATTTTTGAATTTAATATTTCATTTTTTTATTTTAAAAGTTTAAGTATTTTTGTATATCAAATAATATAAGTTTCAAATTTTTTTTTCAAATTTAAAATAATATTAATTTTTATTATTTATATTTTATTTATAAATTATTTGATTATTTTATTGTCTTTTAATATTTAAATTTTTTATTAAATTTTTATTATATAATAAATCAATTTTAATTTCATTTATATATGTCTTTTCTTAAAAAGAAAAATTCATAAAAAATCAACATTTAAAATAATTTAAATATAATCATCATTAATTCAAAATCATTTTATCATTAATATTTTATTTGTTTTAATGTTTTAGAAAATAATATTAAATAAAAATTACATATTTTAATATATATATTTCTTTGTTATAAAAAAAATATTATGCTTTTAATAGTATTATACACTATTTCAAACAATTTTAATACCAAATAACACAAAATTAAAAATAAAAAAACATTGAAAATAAAAATAATAAAACAATCATAATTATTTTATCATTTAATTTTAAATTTTCCAAATATTTTAAAACAAATTATAATTTAATTAATGCCTTTAGAATCACATGAGCCAAAAAAATATTCAAAAAAAAAAGATGACATAGTAAGTTTAAGTCACATGTCTCAAGAACGTTCAATAACAAGTAGTCGATTAAATGGTTCTAGTTATTTTAGTAGAAATTCAGGAATGTTATTCGCAAATAATGCATTATGTTTTGGTCATAATAATAAATTTCGATATTTTATCCAAAGAATAATATCAACAAAAGTATTTATTCATACAATAAATATTCTTATAATCATAAATTGTATTTTTTTATTTTTAGAAACAATAGATAGATTTGAATTATATACTGATTACTATCATAACACTTTTACAATTATTTTTACAATTGAAATGATTTTAAAAATAATTGCTTATGGTTTTGTTATGGAAGATTATTGTTATTTAAGAGATCCTTGGAATTGGATTGATTTTCTTATTGTTATTACTGGATTATTATATTTTATTCCTAATTTTAATGTTAATATTAATGCGCTTCGTGCATTTCGTTTAATTCGTCCTTTAAGAACTTTATCAATATTTCCTTCAATGAGAAAATTTATAAATTCAATATTTAATTGTTTAAATGATTTATTTGATATAATAGTAATTTTACTTTTTGTTTTTTTTTTCTTTGCTTTATTAGGTTTTGCAATTTTTAATAATAGATTTACTTATTTTTGTAGAACTTCAAAAAAACCAATAAGAGGTGATTTACCACTTGATCCTTTATTCGTTAATAAATTATGTGGAGGTAAAGTAACTTGTAATGGAAGAAAAGAATATTGTTTAAGTACTTGGGAATTTTATTATGATCAAAGATATTTTATTCCAGAAGATTATCCTTTTCAAAATCCAAATTTACATGAAGCAAGTAAAAATAAAGTTTTTGAATATGGATTAATTAATTTTAATAATATTATACATTCACTTTTTGTAGTTGTTATTGTTGCGACTTGTGAAGGTTGGGTTGATTTAATGTTTTTAATGATGGATGGATATAATTATTATGTTTCATTAATATATTTTTTTTTTTGTTTAGTTGTTAATTATTATTTCATGTTGAATTTAATTACTGCATTATTATTATATAACTTTAATAAAGATAGAAATGATATTGAAATTTCTATATCAGTTGCAAAAAGAGGAAGAAAAAAAGCAAGTAAAATTAAAATGGCAATTGGAGATCAAAATATGTCAAGTTTTAATCAAACTGCAAGTAATGGTTCAAGTGTTTATTCAAAAGCAAGTAAAAGTATTGTTAATATTAATTTAAATATTAATGCTACTAATTTTACTAATATGCAAGAAATGAGTAAAATAAAAAGAAAATATAAATTGATTAATTTTAATAGAGATATTAAAAGAACTTCTAAATCTTTATATTTTAAATTAATTACTTGGATTAGTGAAATTAAATGGTTTAAAAAAATTAAAAGATTAACTCCTTATCATAAAAGATCTACTTTTGGTTATTATTGTTATTATATTCATGAACAACCAATTGTACAAAAATTTTTTTATCTTTGTATAATTTTAAATGGAATTGTTTTTGCTTTTCAAAGAAGAGGAATATCACAAAAAGAAATTAATATTCATGAAAATTTAAATTCAATTTTTGTTGGTTTTTTCTTATTAGAAATTATTTTAGCTTTAGTCGGATTTACACCAAAAGAATATTTTAAATCTAAACAAAATATTTGGGATTTTATTATTGTAATTTTAGCTTTATTTGAAGTTATTATTAAAGAAAGTGGTTTAATTAATCATAATGATGATGCAGTTGCAAGTGTTTTAACTTGTTTGAGAATAATAAGAATATTTAAATTATTTAGAAAATGGGAAAATTTTGCTATTATTTTAGATAGTATTGAAAGAACTATTTGGAGAATGAGTGATTTTTTTTTTGTTTTTATTTTATTTTTATTTATTTTTGCTTTATTAGGATATTCTTTTTTTAAAAATTCATTAAAATATAAAAATGGAGTTTATTTCGCAGTTGCTGATTCACAATATTATAATTTTGATAATTTTATTAATAGTTTAGTTTCTGTTATTATTATTATTATTGGTGATCATTGGATTGATTTATTATTTGATTGTTATAGAAGTTCAAAAAATTATAATTTTGAAGTTATTATTTTTTATTTTTTAATGATATTATTTGGTCAAATTATAATAATGAAAATTTTTCTTGCTTATTTAATTGAACAATTTGAAATTGCGAAAAGACATTTTGAAAAAAATTTTTATATACATAATTTTCGTCTTGATATGATTTATTATTCAACATCATTAAATATAAATGCAACTTCTAAAAAAAAACCAATAAATGAACAAATAATTGCATATTTAAATGGAATAGAACATATAAAACCAAATTATTCTTTATCAGAAGGTCCATTTGAATTATTAAAAAAAACTCAAATTAATTTTATAACTAGAGAAAAAAAAAAAATACATGTTATTCAAAGACATTATAGTGAAAGTGCATTAAAATATGGTGGTTTTTTTGAAGAAATAGGAAATATGAAAATATTTAATTTTGATGATGTTTTAATTAAACATACAAATAATATTCAAGTAGAATTATTTTATAATGATGAATTAGAAAAAATAGATTTTTATGATTTAAATGAATATAATTTAGAAGAACCAGAAGTTTTTTCAAATTTAAATTCTTCAAGTCAAATATCATATAATTCAAATAATAAAACTAAAAATAAATATACAAATATAGAAAATATAGTTTTAGAAGAAAATGATAGTGAAATTGAAATGGAAAATCCAATAACAACAGATATGATATTTTTAAAAAAAGTTAATCAAGATATTGAAATACCTTCAATTAAAGAAAAAGATTATGATATTGTTTCAATACCAAATGATCAAAAAAGTTCAAATAAAGGAAATAATAAAAGTCTTCTTTCAAGTTTTGCTGCTTCAAGAAATCAAACTTTAAGTTCAATTAATTCAAATGTAAGTAAATATAGTGGTTTATTTTCAATTGCGCCTGAATATTCATTTGATGAAGAATCATATGATGAAGAAGAAAAATCTTGTTGGCAAAAATTTTATCGATATGTAAGTAAAGCAAGTTGTTTTATTTTTGGTAAAAATTTACGTTTTAGAAAAGCAGTTCATGATTTTGTTTATAATAGAATTGTATCTTATATTATTTTTGTTTTAATTGTAACAAATACTATTTTAATTTGTTTTGATAATCCTTGGTTAGATCCAAAATCAACTTTTGCTAAATTTTCTAAAAGAGCTAATCAATGTTATACTGGAATTTTTTTATGTAATGCTACTTTAAAAATGATTTCTGATGGTGTTATTTTTGATAAAAATGCATATTTGAGAAATATTATAAATATAATTGATGCTTTTTGTTGTTGTATTGGATTTTTAGGTTTTTTTAATATTGCTACTCAATATCGTTATTTAAGAGCTTTAAGATCAATTAAACCAATTAGAATTTTAATTAGAAGTGAAAATTTATCTTTAATGATGGAAACAATAATTGCATCAATTCCAGCAATGATTAATTTATTATTATTTATATTTTTATATATTTTTATGTTTACTTTATTAGGAATTAATATTTTTAAAGGGAAATTAGAAAGAATTTGTGATATTGATTATTCACTTCAAAATGAAGAAGAATGTAATAAAATTGGAGGTAATTGGGTTTATAATAGAGAAAATTATGCTAATTTTATTTATGGTTTAAAATCAAATTTTGAATTAATTTTAAAAGATGAATGGGTTCAAGAAATGCAAATTGCAGGAATGAAAATTGGAACTAAATGGGTTTGGTTATTTTATATTATTGTTATGTTTATTGGAAATACTTTTATTTTAGATATGATTCTTGCTGTTGTTATTCAAGAATTTAGAACTTTAAAAGCAAAAAAATTTCATTTTGCTTTATTAAATGAAGCTGAAAAAGATTGGATACAAACTCAAAGAATTGTAATGAAATTTCATCCTAAAAAAAGATTTGTTGTAGCAGGAGAAAAAAAACTAGTTGATTATGTTCATATATTTTTTGAATCAAAAAAATATACAGTTTATAGTATAATAACAATTTGTTTATCAATAATAGGATTAATATTTAGATTACATCATGAAAGTAAAGCATTAGAAATATGTTTTTTAACACTTGATTACTTTTGTGAATTTTTATTTACAACTGAAATAATATTAAAAATCTGGGTTTATAAAAAAGATTATTTTCATCATAAATGGAATATTTTTGATTTTATTGTAGTTCTCTTAATTGATATAACAATACCAATTGATTATTTAAAATGGGATCATGTATTAAAAACAACATTTGATTCAGTACCATTATGTTTAAGATTCCTTCGTTTATTTGAAATAGTAAAATTATTATCTAAAGAAGGTAGAATGAGAGCATTATTAGATACATTATTATATGAATTACCATCTTTAGGTAATGTTGCTGTATTTGCAAGTTTTATTTTTTTAATATATGGTAATATAGGAATGAATGTTTTTGGTTCTGTACCATTCCGTAAGAAAATAAATTCAAATGCTAATTTTAGAAATTTCCTTTCAGCATGTTTAGTTTTATTACAAGTATCAACTGGAGAAGATTGGAATGAATTAATGAATGAATTAGCATATCATGATTGTAGAGATAGAAATAGTTCAGTATATAAACATGATTATTATTGTGTTACTTATAATGTTACTTGTTGGGATGAACAATATATTAATTATACAGCAATTTCTAAATTAGATAGATTTTCATGTGGTAATTCATTCTCATATGCTTTCTTTATATCATTTGTTATTATTTGTCCTGTTTTTATTATGAATTTATGTTTAGTAATGGTAATTCAAGGATTTGAAGAAAGTGTTTTTGAAAATGAAGGTATTTTACCTCAGGAATATATGGAAAAATTTGTTGCTTTATGGGAAAAATATGATCCTGAAAATGCTAAAGTTGTTAAACCTTATCAATTTGTTTTAATGATGAAAGAATTACAACCACCAATTGGTTATAATTATGATCGACATTTAGTTTCTAGTAATGTTAAAACGAGAAGAGAAAAAGAAGAATATCATGAATTTCAAAGAATTGTTGAAGAAATAAAAAAAAAGAGAAGGGAAGAAAAGGAAAAAAAAAGGAAAAAAGCATTAAAAAGTGGTTTATTAAGAAAATTATCAAATTTAATAATTGGAAAAGAAAATAATGATAATAATATATTAAATGATAATAATATAAATGAAATTATAAATAATGATGATGATAATATATTAAATACAAATAAAAAAAAAAATAGTCATGTTGAATTTGATATAATGACAGAATCAAATTTACAAAGTCCAAGAATTCGTTTTCAAGAATCTCATCAAATGGATGAAGCATTATCAACATATCGTCAATTAAATATATCAAACAATCCATATGATCATTCACATAATCCTTCAAATTTTCAATTATCAAGAGTACAAAGTCAAATTTTTCCTAAATTTACAGAAGAATTTCCAAAAAATAAAATTTATATAAGTAAAAATTTAAAATTTTATACTTCTGATGTTGAAGTAATGCAATTAATGAATCGATATAGTATTTTAGCATATGATATTTATAAAAAAGATCATACTGGAACAGGACAAAATAATATTTTAAGTAAAGAAGAAGAAGAAGAATATAAACATATTCATAAACATTTAGAAGGACATGGCTCTGATGATATTTATATTCATTATATTGATGCTTGTTTTTCTATTAGTAAATATGCTGTGTCTATTAGTAAAAATGTTTCTTTTAAAAAATTAAGAAGAGGAGAAGTTAGTAAATATAGTAGAAAAATGTGGGAAGCTCAATATGATAAAAAAATGCTTAGACAATTTTTTATTAATATTGAAAGAAGAGAAGAAAATTCTGCTCTTGCTAAAAAATTATCTGCAAAGAGAATTATTGATTTATATAAATTTTATAAAGCTAGAAAAATTTATTATGATAAATTAAAAGTTATTAGAGAAAATAATAATTTGAAGAAAAAAAAGAAAGCTAGTTCGGTTAAAAGAAGAAGATCAAGTATTTATTCAATTAACTCTAATTTTGATTATAGTAAAAGAGTTTCTGTTAGAAAAAATAGGAGAAGTTCTCAATTTAGTAATAATGAATTTAGTAGATCAAATATAAAAAAAAATTCAAATGCTTCTTCTATTACTAAAGATTTTAAAATTAATTTAATTCATATGGAAAGTAATACTTCAAAAAAAAATGATAAAGATATTGATATTCATAATTCATCTTTTAATACTAATAGTGTTAATCAAAGTAAAATTAATAATCATTCAAATGATAATAAAAATAATGAAAATAGTTGAATAAAAAAATAAATCAAATTTTCCACTAATCTCTTTCATTTTAAATAATTAATAATAATTTTAATTTATTTTTGTTTTTATTAATAAATTTTTTTTGTAATTAAAAACATATATTAGAAATTTTATTATATTTTTAGACTATTTTTTTACATTTTTTTAAGACATAAAAAATAGTATATGAAATAAAAATAATTGTTCAACGATAAAACTATTACATGAATTAAAAACAAGAGGATTATTATAAATTTTTATTTCTGTTTCTACTTTCTTTATTAATTTTTGATATTTTTCTCTAATTTCTTTTGTTTGAATTTTTTTTTTTCCTTCCAATAAATATATTATTGTTTTTGAATATTTGCTCAAAATTAATTGATTTATATTCTGTTAATTCAAAAGTAAATTCATTCGAATCTTTTTCCATTTATTTAAATTTATGAAATAGTCAAAAATAAATATTATTATAAATAAATAATAGTAGCAAAATAAAATATAAAAGAATTAAAATTAATAAATATATATTTTATCTAAAATTATATTAAATATTTTATTATTGTTTTTAATTCTCATATATATTTCATTGTATTATAATTTTGAAATATTTTTTTTATTTTAACTTTCTTTTTACTTTAATATCTCTGATTTCACATAATTATTATTTTATTTTAAAAAATTAAAACTAACAAAAAAAATATATAATAATTTAATTTAAATCAAAATGGAAAATAATTTAAATGCAAAAAACATAAAAGTGAAGAGAAATCAAATATCAAATACTCTTTTAAAAAGTTATAAAAATCAATGTCAAATACTTCAAATGTTTTCAATACCATATTTCGGAACATATGATAGTGAATATAACTTTATAAATCCAATATTATGTTTAGAAAATAAAACAATACCAAATCACTTACCAAAACACATAAATAAAAAAATAACAAAAACATTAAATAAATATAATATTCCATTTAATTTCTTTCACATAACAGCAGACGCATCATCAATTTATAATAAATCTAATCAAAGAATAATAGGATGTAATGAAGTAAGATTAAATTTAGTTCCTCATTCTTTTATTTTTCAAGAATTAAAAGGTAAATTAACATCAGATTATCAAATTTCAGTTTTTCCATCTTTATTTTTATATAAATCTGATTATGATATAATAAAAGAAACAGAAGAAAAAGATAATTTAAAAATAAATCCAAAATGTGAATTATATGAAAAAGAATTAGAAAGAACAATAATTTTACATAGAACAAGAGAAGGAATTCCTGCAATATCACCAAATAATATTTCAGTATTATTTAATTTAAATTGTCAATTAATTCATTTTTATATTGTTATTTTAGGAACAAATAGAGGAAAAATTTCAAATGGATGTTTTTGTGAATATATTATTATGCCAAATGCATTTAATTGTAGATTATTTATGGAAATGAGTCTTAGTTTTATGAATGCAATTAATGTTGAAAATATTTTAGAAAATATTTATAAAAGTAAAATGATTTATAATGATAATTTTAAAAATGTTATTGAATATTTTTTATATGAAATTATTTGTAAATATAAAGAAAAAAGAAATGTTGCTATAATTAAAGATTGGTTTAAAGAGTTTTTTATTAAAGGTTTTAATAATATTTTTGATTTTGGAGATAATGGTTTAGATGATGAAATTTCTCATCAAAATGATATTTATAATATGAGTAAATTTTATTATAATTATTTATTAACTTTTATTGCAAAATTATTTGGTGATGAAGAATTAAAAGTTGAAAATTATGCAATTGATATTATTAATTGTTCTTTAAAAGATTATTATATTGTTGATATTATTGAAAAATTTATTAATTTTCATTTATCAAGAATAAATATTATTTTTAATAGTTATCAACATTATTTAGAATATTTTAAATTATTTGATTCAATAAAGGAAAAAAGTAGAGCTGAATATATAAATAATGTATGGCCTAATTTAGAAGAATTTATATGTTCATTATTAGGAATTAGAGTTTCAGAATTTGAAAAAAAAACAAAAGAAATAAATTCTCAAAAGAAAAACACAAATAAAAATATTGAAGAATTTTATAAAATATCAAATAATCTTTTAAATAATGGAAAAATAACAAAAAATGAAATGAATAAAATTGATTTTCCATTTTTAAATTTTTTATATTATGAAGTTTGGGAATCAAGAGGAAAAATAAAAGGAGTTCATAAAGATTTTGGTAAATATTCATTTAATCAGGATTATACAATTTCTATATGTTATCATTGTCAAAATGATGAGAGATATGAATTATTAATTAATATGGCACAAAAAATAGAAAGTGCAGATTCAAAATATGTAAATATAGAAGATTTATAAAAAGAATAAATATTATTAATTAATTAAATTAAATTTATTTAATTTTCAAAAAAAAAATTATAAATAAAATAAATACTTATGTTTATTTAAAATATAAATAAAATATAATAAAATGCTTTAAATAATAATTAAATAAAAAAAATAAATAAAAAAAATAATGGGTAATCAATCAGATTTTTGTTCATCTTGTAATGAAGAAAATGAGGCAGTTTTAAATAAAAAAACAGAAAAAAGATTAACACAAAGAATAAGTGATCAAACAACAAATAATACAAATATAATAAATAACACTAATTCAATAGGACATTCATATATAATTCCATTATCAGATACTCGTCACTCATCAATTTCTTGGAATTTATCTTCAATAAATCGTCAATCATCAAAATTTGAAATATCAAATCAAACACAATATATTGGTGATATTATTGATGGTAAAAAACAAGGAAAAGGAAAATTAATTTTTATTGATGGCTCTTATTATGAAGGTAATTTTAAAGATGATTTATTTAATGGAAAAGGAATTTTTGTTAAAAATGATAGAATTTATAAAGGTGATTTTTTAAATGGAAAAAAACATGGTAAAGGTAAAATTGAAATAATAAAAAAATTAAATAATTCAAATAATAATACTTTTAATAAAACAAATTCAAATATTAATATTAATTTTAATATTAATAATAATAATAATCCTATTTTTAATAATAATAATTTAAATAATAATAATATAAATAATAATGATAATATAATAGAAAAAAAAATATATGAAGGTGATTGGAATAATGATGAAATAACAGGAGAAGGAATTGAAAAAATTCAAAATGAAAATGGTATAACAATATATAATGGTAATTTTATAAAAGGAAAAAAAAATGGAAAAGGAAAATTAACTTTACCAAATGGATTTGAATATTATGGTGATTTTAATGATGATTTATTAGAAGGAAATGGTATTTTTAAATGGAATGAAGGTAAATATTATAATGGTCAATGGAAACAAAATTGTATTGAAGGTTATGGAATTTTAAATGAAAATAGTAAAAAATATTTTGGTTATTTTAAAAATGATAAAAAAAATGGAATTGGTGGATATTATTATAAAGATAATAATGCTATTGTTATTGGAAATTGGTTTAATGATAAATTAGATAATGGAATTGTTATTGTTTTTGATAATGAAAAAAATGAAAATATTGTTAAAATGGAAAATGGGATCATTGTTAAAAAATATAGTGAAGATGAGATTAAAGAAAACAATATTAGAGAAAGAAATATTTATAAACAATATATTAATTTATATGAAGAAAAAATCAAAAATGAATTAAAATAATTTTTTGTATATTTTTTTCTAGAGTGATTATGATTATATATAATTTTTTTTTAGTTGTTTTGTGAATTTATTATTTATAAAAGAAACTGAAGTTTGATAAAAAAAAGTATATAAGGAAATTTTTTAGCCATAATTATTAATATTATAATATTTTATATTATGGAAAATTAATAAAAAATTCAATAAATTTTATAAAAGAATCTAATTAATATAAAAATAAATTAAATTATCGTTTCTTTATACATTTTTTTGAATAAAAATTCATAAAAGTAATTTTATTTATATTTGATAGAGATACAAATGTAAATCCATCAAAAAATAACTTAAAAAAAAAAAATAAAAAATATCAATGTTTAAATTAAAAAATAATTTTTTTATTTAAAAGATATCAAATATAGTTTTGAAAATAAAGAATAATGAATATTGTAAAGGCAATAAACACACTCATTTTGACATGCTCTTCACACATCCAAAAAAAAATTTGGAAAAGAGTTTATAATAAAATTGAATGAGTATATTTTGTGGTTGAATTATCAAATTCTAAGAAATAAAGAAATATAGTTGGATCCATTGTACTCACATCAAATTCTTCTAAACGATATAAATCGATTATATATTGACTTTCTCTATCTGAGGGATCTCTGAATGTTTTTCCAAAATCTATTATATCAGTATTATAACTAATATCATTATAAAGTTTCTCGGTGTTACTACTCATTTTTATTAATATTTTTTTTTTTCATTTTTTTTTATATATTTTTTTTTGAGAATAAAATGTTTTCTTATTTGTATTTATTATTATTTATTATATTTGATAGATTTAGAATTATATTACTTGTTTTTAATGTTTAAAAAGTGATTCACTTAGTTTTTAAGTTTTAAATAACTATTAAAAAATATTTTAAATATATATTAACAACAAATTTATTATTTCTTTCAATAATTAAATAATAAGATTTAACAAATATTATTAATTGAAATTATTTTTTTCACACTTGGTCTATTATATATATATAAATATTTATATAGAAATTTTAAAAAAAATGAATTAAAAAAAATTATAAATTAAATTATATATGATTTATATACATGAATGACTGAAACTATTGTTTCTTTTACTATTAATTATATCATTTAATTCATTATTATTATAAAAAATTCCAGAAAAATCTGTTTCACTAATTAATTTTTTCTTAATTCCTGTTGCATAAATATTTGTATCATAAATTCCATTTTCTCTATTTGATTGAGTAATACTCATATAAATTTTACTCATATTATTTATAAAATCAATTTTTTTATTTTTATCATTTAAATCAGAATTAACTCTTTTAATTTTCATATTTTCATTTTTAAATTGTCTCATCTCAGAAAATTTACCAAAAATATTTTTAGGATTTTTTTTTAATTTAATTTTCTCACGAGCTCTTCTAATTATTTCTTTAATTTTTTTTTTAAACTTAAGTAAAACTTGACAAGCCAATAACATACTTAAAAAATTACTATTTTCTTCAATATTAGAACTTTTATTTTTAACAAAAAATGGTTCAATATCTTCATTTTTATATTCAGTTTTCCATAATTTTTTTGTATAAGAACTAACAACATTTCTTCTTAAAACATCAAAATGAACATTCATAGATTTACTAATTGCAAATTGAGTAATTGTCATACAAGCATCAATAAAATGAATAACTAAATATTTTTCTTTTTCATTATTTACATTAGTAATTGATTTATCATTTAATTTTTCAGATGAAAAAATATAAGAATTTCTTTTAATTTCTTCATTTAATTTTTCACTATCATTATTTAAATAATGTTTTAATTTTTCATCACTAGAAATAATTTGAAATTTACTTATTAATTTCATAACTTCAATATCATTAGTAAAAAAATTACCATCTTTACTTAAATAAAAATTATTACAAATATAAATTTGAGGAAGACAAAAATTAGGTTTATCTAAAAATAATTTATCCTTATTTTTCCTAATTAATTCTCTACATTGTAAAAATTGTTTATAATCTCTTTCTCTTTTAGATTCTTTAATATAATCATTAATTCCTTGAATTAAATGTCTATCATAATTTAAACCAATTGGAGGAGGAAGTTCTTTCATCATTAAAATAAATTCATAAGGTTTTATAATTTTAGTACATAAAGGATCATAATTAATCCAAAGATTAATAAATTTATCCATTAAATCTCTTGGTAAATATCCTTCATTTTCATATATTGATTCAGTAAATCCTTCAATTACCATTACAACACATAAATTCATTATAAAAATTGGTCCTATTATCATAAAAGATATAAAGTAAATATAAGCAAAATTATTCCCACAAGAAAAAAAATTATTTTCCATCATTGATGTATAATTTACTTTTTTATCATCATAACATTTTATATCAAAATAAAAACAAAAATAATCACTTTGATATTTTTTTGAATTTGGATCTCTACAATCATGAAATGATAATTCATTCATATAATTAACCCAATCTTCACCAGTAATACATTGAAATAAAATTGATATTGATGAAAGGAAACTTCTAAAATTATTTATTTTTGTTATATATTTTCTAAATGGTGATTTACTAAATGCATGCATTCCTATATTTCCATATATTGTTAATAATATAATTATAAATAAACCTATTCCAGAAAGTGATGGAATTAAATAAACTAAAGTATCAATTAATGATTTTAATTTTCCAAATTGATTAAAAATTCTTAATATTCTAAATAAACGAAAAAGTCTTAAAATAATTGGTAATGAACTTAATGATTTTACATTTATTATATCTGTTAATGTTAATATATTTAAAATTGCTAAAATAATACTTGATGTTATTATAATAAAATCAAATATATTCCAATTATTTAAAAAGAATGATTTTTTATATACTATTAATTTAATAATTATTTCTATTGTAAATAAAAATGTAAAACCTAAATTTATATAAGTTAAAGTATTATCAAATGTTTCTGTTGAACCATTATGTTGAAATAAAAGAGTTAAACAAGATAAAAGAATTAATATTGAAATTATTACTTCAAAAGATTTTGAAGTGACTATTATAATTAATAATCTTTTAAATGATTTTTCTTTAGGAATACGAATTTTTGGTAAAGGATGATATTTCATAAAAATTTTTTGAATATGAACCCATTCTCTTTCAGGTTCAGTTAATTCTTTAATATAATTTCTTTGTTGTTTAATATTATCATAATTTTGAATAACAATTGCAATAATTAAATTAAGAAAAAGCATATGTAAAAGAAGTATAATAATAACAAAGAAAAATTCATAATTTTTATTACTTTTAGTTAAAGAACCAAGTCTCATTAAATTACTCCAATCTTCTGCAACCATTAATTCAAACATAACTTTTAAAGATTTAAAAAAATTAGAAAAATTATTATCATTATAAATCCATTTTCCATTATATTTAATACATTGTTCTTCATTATATTTTGGATTTTCTAAACAATAATAATATAAACTATCTTTAAATATACTTACACCAATCATAGATAAAATAAACATAAAAATTAAACAAGCAATTAATAAATTTGATAAAGCATAAATTGAAGATACTAAAGTTTTTGACATTAAATATAAATTTTCACTATTAGTAATAATTCTAATTGGTTTAACAATTCTTATCATTCTTACACTTCTTATATAACGAATATTTTTATCAGTTAATCCCATATCAATTAATCCAATTATAATACAACAAAAATCAATAATATTAATTATACTTCTCAAATAAGCATTTTTATTTAAAAGTAATCCTTGATTTACAATTTTAATAATTGCTTCAATTATAAAAATAATATTAAAAAAATAATTTAAAACATCAATAACTTTTTTTCTTTTTGATGAAGGATTTATACAAGGATGATCTAAAGAAATAATAATAACATTTCCAATAATTAATAAAACTAAAATATAATTAAATAACCAATGATCAAGTATATTATAACATAATTGTCTAAATTTATTATCAGGAGAAAATAAAAATAAAGAATAATCCATAATAATTGATTCTTCTTCAGAAACATTTGAAGTATCTGTATCTAATATTTCAGTTTCCATTAACATTTTTGTTCTTTGAGAAATTAAATTTGTTGCTTGTGGTAATTCATTAGTATAATTTCTATCAATATAAATTGAATTATTTTCATCTAAATTATCATTTATTTCATTATAATTTACTCTTGGTCTTTTTAAAGTTCTACTTACTTGAATATTTACTTTATTAAATGAATTATCTGATTTATTCATTTCATTATTTTTTTTTGATACTTCATTTTTATTTGTTTTATTAAAATTAAATGATTCTTTCTTTTCATTTTTATTTATTTCATTTTTTGAATTTTCTGTATTATTTATTGATCTTATTTCTGAATCATTATATTCTGTAATAGTAAAATTTTGTATTAATTGACTCTCACTATCATCATTTTTTGAATGACTTTCTAAAATTAAATTTTGAGGATTTGTTATATCTTGTTTATTATATTTTTCATAATTATATTTTCTTTCATTTTTTAAATTTGTTTTTGCATCATTTTGCATTTCATAATCTAATTCAAAACTATAATAAGAATCAATTGTATCAATATATTTTATTGCTTCATTTCTTGCTCTTTCTTCTTTTTTTGGATCATTATCAATTATTTTATTTAAAGTAAATGTTCTTTTTATTACAAAAGTTTGATCTTTTAAAAAAACTTTTGGTTCATTTTGTTTTTTTTTAAAATATTCTGATGGACTAGCTTTAAATAATATAAAATCAATTTTATTTCTTGCAACTATTTCAATATCTCCTTCAAATTCTAAATTTTTTGAATATAATTTCATTAAAAAATAATTATATACAGAACCTTTTTTAGAATTATTTCTTGTATTTGTATTTTTTACTAATTTTTCAAAATATTTTTGTCCTTTTTTATTATTAATCATTTCAGTATAATTTATTATTTTACTAGAACTTATTTCACTTGATTTATAAATTAATTCTAAAATAAATAAATGTACATTTCTATTTTTTTGTAAATGATGTAAAGATGATTGAAAATTATCAATTAAATAAGCAAGAAATACATTTAATAAAGTAATATTTCCAAATAAAGTCAAAGTAACAAAATAAACAATAACAACAACACGATTATTTTTTTTACTTCTATAACAATCATAAAAAATATCATACCAATGATCACCAATAATAATCATAAAAACACAAATTAAAGAATTAGGAAAATTATCAAAATTATAAAAATTACTTTCTTCTTTAGGATTATAATTTCTTCTTTGAAATCTTAAAGATTCTCTAAAAAATTGAAAACCTAAAAGTGTATACATGAAAATAAATATAACAAATAATATTAAAAAATCAATAATTCTCATTATAGTTTCTAAAATACTTTCCATAATAATTTGAAAACTTTCTAAACTTCTTAATAATTTAAATATTCGAAATATTCTTAATAATTGAAAAGTAGAAGCAATTGAAGTAGAATTATTTTCATAATCACCTAAAATTCCTCTATGATTTAATATAATTTCAATTAATGAAATTAATACAATAATTGCATCAAAAACATTAATTTTATCATAAAAAAATTCTCTACCATTTCCAACAATTGAAATAAAAATTTCAATCACAAAAATACAAACTAAAACCATATTTAAAATTTCATTAATATCTTTTTCTTTTTGTGAAATATTTACTCTATCTAAAGCAATTATTATACCATTTCCAATTATACAAACAAAAATAAATATTTGAAATATTGGTTGTTTATATATTATATAACAATAAAATGCAAATTTGTGATTTTTATGATATTGTTTATGTTCTTTTATTTTTGTTATACAATGAATTTTTCTCCATAATTTTCTCCAAAAACTAATTTCGAAATTTTCAATATTTTTTTTCTTATCATTATGTTCATCATCTTCATGTTCATTTAAATTATGAAAATTTTCAACAAAATTTGTAGTTAATTCAATTGGACTATATTTTAATTGATAATTTTGTTTTACTTTTTTTTCATTATAATTATCTAAATTAATATTCATCATAAGAGATAATTTTTTAATTTTTTTAATTCCAATTCTATTAGGTTCATCATAATAAAGTGTTAATTCATTTAATCTTGCTTTTCTAAAATTATAAATTAAAACAGCAACAGTTAAATTACTAGTAAAATAATAATTAACACAAATACATAAAACAAAATAAATAAGAGAAATATAATAATTATGACCATCCATTAATAAAAACATAATATTATTCCAACCATTACCAGTCAAAATTTGAAAAACTGTTAAAAGACTCCATCCAAAATTATTAAAAGTAGTTAAACCATAATTAAATTCTTCAAAATTAATTTGATTTTTATAATTATATATTTCAGAAAGAAAATAACGATTTTCTCTATAAAATCTCTTAACACTTAAACAATTTTCACATTTGACTTCTCCACCACATAAATGATAAAAGTTAGTTCTTTCTATTTTTAATATACCATTAATTGGATAATTTGTAGTTCGACATCTATAATCAAATTTTTCATTCCAGAAAGATAAACCAAAAATTGCAAAAATAATAACAAAAAAACATATTAAAATAAAAACTGTACCAACATCAAGTAAACTATTAATTAAAACTAAAATAAAAGTTCTCATATGAGGTAATAAACTCATAGTTTTTAAAGGACGAATTAAACGAATTGTTCTTAATGCAAATAATTTAGTATTAACTTGAGGAAATAAATTAATAATACTTGAAATAACTACTATAAAATCTAACCAATTCCAAGGATCTTTTAAATAACTATGAGTTTCTAATATAAAACCATATGCAATTACTTTTAATACAAATTCAATTATAAATATTATTGTAAATATAAATTCACTATACATTGATGTTATTTCTAATGATGGTATTGTTTCAAATGTTAAAAATATACAATTTATTATTATTAATGCATTTATTATTTCTATAAATGGCTTTGATGATACTATTTTTTGTATTAAGATACGAAATTTGTTTTCACTTGAAAATATCCAGAGAGAATTATATGCAAAGTAGTTTTCTGAGTTTTCACTAAATTGAATTGGCTCTCTTTCACTTTGTTTTGCATAAATTATTCCTGTTTCTTTTTCGTCTATTGAAAATGTTTCTGAGTTTTTTATTTTAAATAATTCAAATTTTTCTTCTAATTTTCTTCTTGGCATTTATATTTTTTATTTAAATAATGAATAATAGTAATTTATAACTATTATAATTATTATTGATTTTAACAATTATTCAAATTAAATAATGTTTTATCTTTATATAAATAAAGTTTACTAAAATTATATTTTTTTATATAAAATAATATTACTATTATAAATATATCTTTGATGTTAATATAACAAATAAAATATTTAAATTTATGAATTTATCATATTAATTTATTATCAATTGTTAAATCTAAAAAATTAAATTTAAATGTTTAAATTTAAAAAGAAAACTAGGATTTAAAATATTTAAAATAATTCTATAGCAAAAATAAACATTATAAATAAATTAAAATCAATTAAAAAAAATTATGAGATAATTTCATTTTTAAAATCTATTATTTAATATTATAATTTATTTTAAATTTATACGTAAATATTATTAATTAAAATAAAATGTTTTAATTTTTTTTAATAAAATATTCTATTGAATATATAATATGAATGATGAAAATGAAGGAAGAGAAAAACTTCATGAAAGTATAATTGAAGAAAATAAATTATATCCAAAGAAATTTCATGCATTAAATTTTTTAACTAATGAAATACCCATAAGTAAAAAAGGAGAACATATAACAATAAATATAGTTCAATTAGCAAAAAAAAATTTAGAAAAAGCAAAAAGAATAGCATTTAGAAAAAAGACAAAAAAAATAATATTATCTAATAATTTTCTTTCTGAAAATATAAATTCTGAAAAATTAAAATCTAGAAATGAAAAATATTATAATTTTTCTTCTAATAATTTTGTAACTCATAATGATAAAACATATGATGATTTTGAGAAAAGAGTATTGGAAAAAATAAATAAAGAAAAACAAAGAAATTTAAATGATATTAAAATTATTAATAAAAAACTTCCTAATAATAATATAAATTATTTTGATTTATTAATGATACAAAAGAAAAAAAATAAACAAATTATTTTATCAAATACTCATCATGATTTAAAAAAAATTTCAAAAGTATATAAAATAATTGATAGTAGAAATGATAATAAAAGTCATTTTTTTAAACTTCCTTCAATTGAAAAGGAGAAAAAAATAAAATTTAAATCTAATTTACCTACAACAAGAAATATTAATACGTTTAATAATACTATAAATAAAAATAAAATAGTAAATTTATATGAACAAGTTTTAAATAGGACATTAATGTTAAATCAAAATGATTATTTTTATTATCCTAAAACTGAAAGAAAATACAATCAAAATCATTTATCAAATACAATTCCTTTTCAATTTTTAAGAAATCAAGAGTAAAATAATTATTTAATATTTATATTATTTGCTGTAATTATTTTATTAATTAAACATTTAATTATATTATAAGGAATTAAATTCTTTTTAATAAAATAAATAAAAAAGGAAATAAAATTAATATATTTTTAGCATTTTTTTAATTAGTTTTAAAAAAAGTTTTATTTGATATATATAAGTAGATATATTAAATTAAATATTTTAAATTAATATTTATATCAATTATCAAAAATTTTAATTACAATAAAATAAAAGCCTTAATAAAGAAGGATAAAATAAAATAAAATAAAATAAAAAATAGAATAAAAAAAATTATTACTTACTTTTTAATATATTGATCTAACTGTTTTTTTAATCTAGGATTTACAGATTTCATTTTTAAAAAAGAAGATTTATAAGTAGAAAAATTTGGAGAACTAGTCTTAAAATTTCCATCTTGTAAAATAAAACATTGTTCAGAATTATTATCTTTATTAAAAAAAGAAAAAGAATCAATACTATAAGACATAATAGATTTTTGTTCATCAGGAAATTCTTTTAAAATACTTGTTTCATCAATATCACCAATTAATACTTTTTCATCAATTTCATCATCATAATTTTCATTTAAAGTTTGTTTTGTTTCATTATGTTTAATTTTAATTGGACTTAATATTTGATTTGGTTTATTTTCTTCTAATAATTCAAAATCTGATATTGTTATTTTTTTTTCTATTTTTATATTTTCTTCTATATCATTTGAACCTATACTTTTTATATCATTATTTTCAAAAAGTAAAATTTCATTTTCTGAATTTTTTGAATTATCAATTCCTAAAATTTCATATATTATATTATTTGAATTTATTTCTTTTTCAAATGATGGATTTATTTCTAAATATTTATAATAATATTCTTTAATATCAATTTTAATTTTATCACTTTTATTTAATATATCTTTAATTGATAATTGAAATGAATTTTTTTTTTCATTTTTTAAAGGATAATCCTTTAATTCTTTTAAAAAAATTAAAATCTCAGTTTCATCTTCAAATTTCAATAAATGTTTTTCTAATAAAATAACTAAGCCTAAACCAAATTGAATTAAATAAAAAATTCCATTAACAAAAATACAATCAAATAATCTTTTACACCAATCAATAGGTAAAACAATAGTAAATAAAGTTTGAAACCATTTTCCAATCCAAATATCATAAGTAATAGAAAAATTATCAAATTTTTTTTTTAAGTCTGGTAATAATTTCGAAAATTCTTTATCAAAAATATATTTCATAAATAATAATAAAGGAAATCCTTCACTGAAAATTCCTCTAATAGAAAAATTAAAATTTTTATTAATTCCTCTTTCTATAAAAGTAGAACTAAACATAGAAATTAATAAAAAAAAAGTTTCATTTTCATTAAAATCAGTAATATTTAATAAAAAAGCAACAATTAAATTTATTCCTTGGCAATAACCTAAATTAGTATCTAAATTAGAAAAAGCTTTTAAAACATTATATAAATTTTTTTCTTTTGGTCTTAAATTTTCTGTAATTTCATTATCATGAAAACTTCTTTGAATATCTTTTTCTATACTTAATTTAATTTCTTCATTTAATTCTTTTAAAAAATAAAAATCATAAATATCTTTTTTTCTTTCTAAAGGAATTCTATTTAAAATTAACCAAGATGTTAATCTAAAACAATCAGGTGGTCCTTTTAAAACTCTTTCTAAGAATTTTTCATAATTTTTAATATAAAAATTTTTTATTCCTCTTTCAATTTTACAATCTGTATAATCATATAAATTAATAGTAAATTCATTATTATTTAATTTTTGAGAATTCATCGTTTTAAATTTATTATTTGGACTTTCTTTTTTTTCTTTAATTAACATTTTTGAATTTGGATTATTTGTTTTTTTTCTTTGAATTGATATTATTTCATCAAATTGAGATGTTTGCATTTTTTCTGCTGTTCTTTGAAGATTATCTTTTGTTTTTGCCATATTAATCCATTTTTTTATTCTATTTAATTGATGATTTATTTCTTTTGTTGTTAGATAATTATTATTATTATTTAATAATTCATTTTTCTCATTTTTTATTAATGCTTTTAATTTTTCATAATAAATTATTATTTTGTATATTAATTTAAAGGAATTTTCATTTGAATTTTGCTTATTTAATAAAGATTTATTTTTGTTTAATAAATCTAAAATTAATTCAGGATCTTCTTTTTCATTAATTAATCCCATTTATTTTTAATTTATATTTACATATTTAAATAAAATAAAAATAAAAATGAATAAAGTAAAAATTAAAGAAAAAATTATTTCAAAAAATAAAAATATAAAAAGAATAAAATAAAAAAATAATATAAAAGTTAAATCAACAAAAAAATAATAAAAAGTTAATCAAATAAAAAAATAAATATAATAAATAAAAAAATGGCATTAAATCCTCCATTAAATCAAATGGGTGAACCTTGTCGTGTTGAAGGTGAACTCTTTGTAATGAAACGTAAAGCAGTAGAATTCGAATTTAAAGTTCAAAATGGAAATAAATACACAGGAAAAGGAATAGTAAGAATAAAAAAAATTTATAACTTTATTTTACAAATTTAAAAATAGATGATTTTAACAACTGCAAGAATTGTATGTTTAAATCAAAAAAATACAGCTTTTAAAGCATTTGATCTTCCTTTAGCATTAACATACAATGAAAGTTTTGAACAACCAATTTTTGGTGCTAATTACATAAAAGGAACATGTAAACCTTTATTAAATTTACCTGGTGATGTTAATTTTAAAATATGGTTTATGGAAGGTGGTTGTGGTACATTTGCTCCTGCTTATTTAAAAATGGTTAATTCTATGAGAGTTAATAGAAGAATTGATCAAAATATGCAAAGAAATATTGCTAATGGAACTTATAATAAAACTGCTTATGTTGATCCTAATGATCCATCTATTATTTATTTACAACAACCACAAGTTGTTCAAAATATGAATTATAATCCTTTTGGTTATCAAACTATACCACAACAACCAATACAACAACCTATGCAACAACCAATGTATCAACAACCAATCCAACAACAACCAATTCAACAACAACCAATGTATCAACAACCTATACAACAACAACCAATGTATCAACAACCTATACAACAACAACCAATGTATCAACAACCTATACAACAACAACCAATGTATCAACAACCTATACAACAACAACCAATGTATCA
>JAJMZS010003046.1:0-57430 GCA_023807205.1 Isotricha prostoma
ATTAATAAAAATTCAAATTTAAAATATAAAAGATGTCTTTCAACTATGAGTTTAATTTCAAAAAAAACAATAGAATCTGAATATATAAATAATGAGCATTCTTATAAAAAGAGAAAAGTATTTTATAAAATACCAAATAGTTTCCTTAAAAGTAGTTTAAATTATTCATTAAGTCAAATATTATCAAAAGCAAAAAATGAAGAAGATAAAACAAAAGAAGAAAGAATTAAAATGATAAATGAAATGAATGGTATTAATAATTATGATTTTATATCCAAATTAAAAAGTAGAAATAGAACAAAACCAATAGTTCAATTAAAAAAGAAACATATTCTTAAATCTGATACAAATATTTCAAAAAATAAAACACCACAAAAATTATCAAAACAACAAAATCAAATTATATCAAATTCAAAAATTAAAATTCAGAAAAAATTTATTAAAAAAATTAATCTATCAAAAAATAATAATATTAATAATTCATTAATAAAAATAAATTCTAGTTTATTTTAAAAAAATATTAGATGTTATAAATTTATTTCCTAAGATAATTATTGATAAATATATAATATAACTTATTCAAGGATTTTTATTATATGATTTATTCATTGACTCTGTGACTTTAAATTCGTTTATTTGATTTTTAGTATAAAGTTTATTTGGAAAATATATATCTTCATTTTTAAAACTATTTTTTGAATAATTTACTTTCATAGTATTATATAAAAATGAATCATTTTTTTTTTTCATTTGATATTTATTTGGAGTTAATTTTCTAGAATTTATAAATTGACTTTTAAGTTTAGTTAAGGCATTAATTTTATTTTTTTTTTCAACAGTTTCAGGTATTACAGTTAAATTATTATTATTATAATTTTTTATATTTTTTTTATTATTGGGATTATTTTTTATATCAATATTTATTTGTTTAATAGTATTATTATTATTATCATTATTTATATTATTATTAGTTTCATTTTTCTTTAAAAATTTTTCTGAGATATTATAATAATCATTTAAAATATTTTTTTCTGAATCATCATTATTATATTTATTAAAAGTATAATCTCTATTATTTTCATTTTGATAATGACTTATCATATGACATACATTTGATGAAATAGAATTATAATTATCACAATTTTCATTTATATGATTTATACAACCTAATAAATTTATATTCACTGAATTCAATATTGAATTACAATTAATAAAAGAAGATAAATTTATAATTTGATTAATCGATTTTTTAAATTTGTTTTTTTTTTTGAAGAAAAAAAAATTGTTTTGGAAATTGTTTATCCCATTTATTCTAAATTTATTAAAATAATCATTAGAATAATTTTTTGTGTCATTATCTAATACATTTAATTTTTTAATTGTTGTAATCTTGATTTCAGGTTCATTATTTATTTCTTTCATTTATATATAAATAAATTAAATAATTTTTATTAAATAATTTTTAAAAATGGGAAATGAAATGAGATGTGGTAAAAATATTTTTATAATTTAAAATAGGAAAATGTTCATGTAATAAAAATGATTTAGATAATATAATTGATTTAAGTCAAGCAAATGAAAAAAATCAAATAGTAATTCCAAATTTAACATTAACAGCAGAAAAAATGATAGAAATTTCATTTATTGTCAGAAATTCAAATAATATTAATAATAAAAATAATAATATAAGTTTTAAAAATTCAAATACAAAATCTACAGAATCAGAAACTCATTTTAATCACTCATTTACAAATGCATTACCAAATAAAAATATAAATATAAATATAAATAATGATAATTTTATAAATACTTCAAGATATTATTATCATAATATTAACGTACATAATTCTAATGTTTTTCCCAAAAATACATTTTCAACACCAACTAATTTTATTAAAAATTACAAAAATAATAATTACCAAAATCAAAATAATATTTTAGAAGGACATTTAGTCACTGATGTTGCAATAATAAACCAATTAAAAACAATATTATCAAATCATTTTCTTTTTAATTCAATGAATCAAGATTTTATATCATATATAATATCAAATTTTTATTCATATGATTTTCCACAAAACACAACAATATATGAAGAAGGAGATTTTGGAAATTTTTTTTTTGTATTATCAAAAGGTGTTTTAAAAAGTTTTAATAGTAAAAAAATTCCAACGAAAATAAAAGCATGGAAATGTTTTGGTGAATCATCATTATTAAATAATACAAAAAGAGAAGATACAATTACTTCAATTCAAAGTATAACTTTATTAGTTCTTGATGGTTATATTTATAGAGAATGTTTACAAAGAATTGCAGATGAACAATATAAAGAAAAATTTAGTTTTTTAAATTCATTATCTTATTTTAAACCTTTAGATAGTATTTCTAAATATATTTTAACTGAAAAATTAAATAAAGTTATTTTTGAAAATGGAGATAAAATTATTCAAAAAAATGAAATTGGTGATTCAATGTATATTATTAAGAAAGGTTCAGTTAGTTGTCAAATTAAAAATAAAGAGTTAAGAGAATTAAGAGATAATGATTATTTTGGCCAAAATGCAGTTTTATTTGATATTCCAAGAGCAATGGATGTTATTGCAAAAGAAGAAACAATTTGTTATATGTTAACAAGAGATGATTTAAAAGAAGTTTTTGGTAATGATTCTTATAGAGATAGAATTTTATTTTCTTTTTTTAAAAGTGTTATTTCATCTAATGAAGTTATGAAAAATATAATTTTTGATTCTTTTTTGCAAGAAATTTTTAATAGTTTTACTATTAAATTATATAAAGATAATGAATTAATAGTAAATCCTTTAATAATACAAAATAGTTCAAATAGAAGAATTATAATAGTTTTAGATGGAAATATAAAAGATAAAGATACAAATAATGTAATTGCAAGTAGAAATGAAATAATAGGATATGATTTTATCTATGATAATAATGAAACAATATCAGAAAATTATATTGCAAAACCAGATTTAATATCTTTAGAATGTGATATAGAAGAATTTTCAAAAGTAATTGGAATGGTATTTGATTTAAATTCAAATAGAAATAATTCAACTAGTATAATAAATCAAAAAATAACAAATCCAGTTAAATTATTAAATAGAATTTCAAAATTACAAGAATATTATTTATTCCAAAATTTATCAAGAAAAACATTAGAAAAGATATCAATAAAAATGAAAAAAGAGAAATTTAAAAGTGGAGATGTAATAGTAAATGAAGGAACAAAAGGGAATAAATTTTATTTAATATATAAAGGTAGAGTTAAAATAACAAAAGATGGAAAATATTTAAGACATTTAGAAACTGGAAATTGTTTTGGTGAAAGGGCAATTTTAACATCAGATGATATTAGAACTGCAACAGTGACTGCAGTTGGTAAAAAAGTAGTTTGTTATATTTTATCAAAAGAAGATTTTAGTTTAATTTTAAATGATGAAAATACAAAAAATTATTTAATTAAAAAATTATCATTACAAGATGATGATATTTCATTAGATCATTTAAAATATATTAAATTTTTAGGTAAAGGTAAATTTGGTAATGTTTATTTAGTTCATAATGATAAAAATGTATATGCAATAAAAGTTGTTTCTAGATTTGCAGTAAATAAACAAAAAATATTAGCTCATTATTTTGTAAATGAAAGAAGAATTATGTTAACTATTGATCATCCATTTATTGTTAAAATGGTAAAAACATTAAAAAATGATTATTTTTGTTTTTTCCTTATTGAATATATAAATGGTATATCATTAGAAGATTATTTAAAAAAAAATATTCAAATAAGTAATATTTACAATATTGAAGATACTAAATTTTATGCAGCTTCAATTTTATTAGCAATAGATTATTTACATAATAAAATGATAGCACATAGAGATATAAAACCAAATAATATAATGATTGATGGGAATGGATATTTAAAATTAATTGATTTTGGTACTTCAAAAGTTTGTACTGATTATACTTCAACTGTAATTGGAACTCCTCATTATATTGCACCTGAAATTTTAAAAGGAAAAGGTTATTCAATTTCTTGTGATTATTGGTCTATTGGAGTTACTATTTATGAATTGTTTTATGGAAAATTTCCCTTTGGAAATAATGCTAAAGATATTATTGATATTTATAAAGAAACTGTTAATCAACCTTTATATTTTCCTTATAATACTTCTCATTATACTGATATTAATAATTTACTTAGTAATTTGTTAAAAAAAAAAGTTAAGGAAAGATTATGTAATTTAAATTTAATTAAAGGAGAAAAATTTTTTTTAAATTTTGATTGGGATAAATTAATTGATTTTAAATTAAAACCTCCTTATATTCCAAAAGCAAATATTGAAGAAGATTATTCTAAAATTATGAATGAAAATAAAGAAGATTTTATTAATATAATTAATAAAGAAGCTCATAAATTCCAATCTGTAAATGAAGGAAAAAAAGAACATTATGAAGAGTATGATACTAAATGGGCAAATGAATTTTAATTTTTTTTGTATATAGTTTATTTATAGTAATATTTTATTTTATTATATATTATTGATATTAGATATTAGATATTAGATATTATTAATATATATTAAGAGAAATATTTTTATTTAATTCAATTTAAAATTTTAATAAATAATAAATATATTAATTAAAAAATATTATTTTCTTCTTCCACAATTTGAACATTTTAATGTATTGATATTTTTTGTTTTACAATTTTGACATGTCCATTGAGGAACATTTTCACTTTTTTTTTGTTTATTATTATTATCTAGTTTATTGTTTTTACAATAGTCACATATTTTAAGATATTTATTTTTACATTTTGGACATAATTTATATAAACTTTGCTTTGTATTTATTTTATTAATTTCTGATTCCTTGTTTTTTTCTATATCCATATTACTTTGATATTTATTATTTCTTTTTTCTAATTCTATTTTTTTATTTATATCCATATTACTTTGATATTTATTATTTCTTTTTTCTAATTCTATTTTTTTATTTATATCCAAATTACTTTGATATATATTTTGAATTTTATCTATTTCTTTTTTTTTATTTATATCCAAATTATTTTGATATATATTTTGATTTTTATCTATTTCTTTTTTTGGCTCCATATAAATTACACTTTGATAAATTTTTTTTTTTTTGTTTAATTCTGATTTTTTATTTATATCTAATTCATTTTGATAAAGATTATTTTTATTCTTTTGTTCATCTTTGTAATTGTAATTTATTTGAGATTTATAAATATTATTACTATTATCATGAATTTTATTAGATATAAAATTTTGATTTTGTTGTTTTTGTTTATTTATATTATTATGATTTGTTAAAATTGCTGGCTCGTTTTCTATATAATAAGCTCCTATATCATTTATTGATTGCTCTACTTTTCTCAAATCATCGTTTTTTAATTGATCAAATTGTTCCTTACTATAATCAGTATAATCACTAGAATTTTTTGTTTTTTGACTTTTATTATTATTTTTTTCTAAATAATTATTATTTATTCTATTTGAAGAATTATTATCTTCAAATTTATTCATATTAATATTTTTGGGATTTTTAATTTTTCTATCATTAATATTAGAATTATTATTATCAATATTATCAATACTATTAAAATTATAGTCAATATTATTATCAATATTTTTTAATTGTTTGTTTTCTTTTTTTGTATTTGATAAAATTATCATACTTTTATTTATATTAATGTTTTTAAAATTATTCTCTCTTGAATCTTTATTTTCTTTATTTTCATTTTTTTTATTATTTTTTTCATTATTTTTATTAGTATATGAATTAATTTCATTTTTTAATCTTTGTTCTTCTTTTTTCCTTTTTTCAAATCCATTAACTGTTATTTCTCTTTGTTCTACTTTATCTTTTTCATTATCATTTATATTATCTTCTAAACTATTTCTTCTATAAAAATAATTATTTTCATCATAATATTTTTCTTTTTTACTATCTTTTCTCTCCATAATTTCATTTTTATTATTTTTATTATCATTTAATCTATTTTCAAATGTCATAACCAAATCATTATTTTTAGAATTACAAAAAGAACAAACAGGATTAGTAATTATATTTGTTTTACAACCACAAACTGGACAAACCCATTTTTGAGTATTTTGTTCTAATTGTTTTTTATTTATATAATTCTCAATATATAATTTATCTTCTTTACTTAATTTATTCTCATCAAGATTCCTTAAAAATTCAAATTTTTCTTCTAATAATAAAGTAATAATTGAATTTGTTCTACCACAATTAATACAAATATCATTATCATTAATATTTATTTTTTTACACCATTCACATTCCCATTCATTTTCTTTTATATTTACATTTGAAATTGCGAATTTTTGTTTATTTTTATCATTTTCAATACTAAATTTAATCATTTTTTGATAGAATTGTTCACTTATTTCAAAATCTAAAATGTCATTTTCATTTTGACCATATATTAAAGCAACTGGTTGATAATATCCTTTAATTAAATTTTCTATTAATTCTATCCATGATGAATATTTTTTTATTAATGTATCATCATACATTACAAATTGTTTTAATTTCTTTTCATAAAATAAACATATATAATGATTTGACCAATATAAAAACATTCCTTTAAAATATAATATTCTATTTGTACTTTTTTTAAATAATTGATTTAATTCAAATTGTTTTCCTATTAATGTATATAAATTACATAAATTTTCCATTTTTGCATTTCCATTCCATCCTAAATTTAATATAAAATATTTTCCTATTGATGAACATTCATATATTGTTTCAATTTTATAGTTACATTTCTTACATTTTTGATTTTCATTTTTTGAATATAATATTAAATTCCCTTTTAAATCATTAAAACATTTTGCTTTTTTTATATTCTCAAATATTACATTAACATTTAATAAATGGATAAAATAATTATTATCATATTTTACAGAATTCTTTTTTTTACATTGATAACATATATTATGTTCTAATAAATTAATATAAAAAAGTTGATGGATAAGACAATTTTGATTACATTCATTATCAGAAATATAGATTTTTGTTTCATTTGATACAATAAAAGAATGAAGTATATTAAATAAAAAGTTTAATAATTCAATTGGGTCTCCTTGTTGATTTAATTGGAATTGATTTTCATTTTCAAATAAATTTGCTAATTCTCTTCTAAAAGATAATGGATTTAAAATATTTTCGTTAAATTCATTATTTTTATCTTTATTAATTTGTTGATAATAATTCATCATTGATTGTAATTCTATTATTAATTGAGGTGTTTTTATTTTCAATTGAAGATCTATTAAATAATCTTTTAATTCAATAAAATGAAAAAGAGAATGAAAAACAACACTGACAAAACAATTATTTTCATGATTTTGGTTTTCTATTTTCACTGGTTCAAAAAAACTTCTTACAGAATTTTGTCTTAATAAATGAAAAGATAAATCATTATCATCATTATTATTATTTATATCCCATGACATATTTTTTAATTAATTATTTAAATAATACGTAAAAAGAAAAGGAAATTTAAAAATTAAATAAAGGTTAAATTATTAATTATTTTTCAATTCCTTATTTTTAATTAAAATGAAAAATATATTTTAATAAATAAATATATAAATATTTATAATATTTTTAATTATGAAAGATTATTTCTTTCTGAACCAAAACTAATTTTAGAATTATTATTATTTGATAAACTTACAAATTTACTTCTCATATATTGAATAAATCTTTCTTGATAATCTGAAGGAGGAACACAACTCATTGTATTTGAACAATATCTAATTTTTTTAAATAGATATTCTAAAGTTTTTTTACAATTATAATTAGTTAAAATATCTATTATTCCAATATAATATATTTCATCTTCATTTTCACTTTTAATTCCTCCATCAGAAAGAATATTAGGATTATCTTTATTAATTATATTATTTTCTAAATTTAAAGAATTTTTTTCTTCCTCAATTAATTTTTTATTACTTTTTTTTAAACTTGTTGAAATTTCTTCTAATTCAATTTCTTTTTCATTATTACTAATTTTATTTAATGTAATACAATTTAATCTATGTATTCCAACTAATAAAGAATAATCATTAAAATTACAATCTCTTAAATATATTGAATCTTCTTGTAATTGTTTTATAATTTCATTTCTTAAATTATTTTCAATATAAAATAACTTTTTAAATTTATCTAAATCACAATCTTTTAATGAATAAGAATATTTACCATAAATTTTATCAATTTCTTCATTATTATTTTCTTCTAAAACTCTTCTTCCAATTTTACTTCCTTTAATATCAAAGGTAACATGAATAGTGTTTTTAGTTTCAAAAATATTTACCATTATAATAAAATAAACATAATTATGATCTTTTTTAACTTTTCTAATTAATTTATAACATCCAAAAAATTTAGGTAAAAATGAATTTTTATATTTCATTAAATGATTATAATAAGAAGGTAAAATTCTTTTTAAAGTTTTATATTCATCTTTTGAAATAGTTTTTAAAATAAATTTCCCATCTCTAGTATAATAAAAAAGTGATCCACTTCTTCCAGTAGAAAATAATTCTTCAATATTTGTTGAAGAACTTATTATCATTTCAGTAATAAATTCTTGAGGTGAAATACTTTGTATAAATTGATCTTTTTCAAAACCATAATATTTTCTAATATCATTAAATATTATTCCAGCATATTCTTTAAGTAAAAAACTTTCTTGTTTTTCTTTTGATAAATTTATTGTTTGAATTGAATAAGTTAAACTTGTTAAATATTGATTTACATCATATATTTTATTTATATTTGGTGTTGATTCAACTGCAATTTGAATTCCCATAATTGTATTTAATAATATTTTAAATGAATAATCTGTTGTTTTTAATTTATTTTTTGGAATATTTGGTGGTAATTCTTTCTCCTCTTTTTTTATATTATTATTCTTTTTTTCTATTTGTTTTCTTTTTACTTCTTTTAATGTATTTTTTAAATAATGATTTTCTATCCATGAATATGATTCTTCAATATTAAATATTGATTTTGATATTTTTTTACAGAAATATTCTATACATTTAAAAATATATTTATATGATTTATATTGTTTTTTTTTTATTTCATTATTTAGGTTATTATTTATTATTGTTTTTTTATTTGAATTTTCTTTTCCGTTTTCAATAATATGTTCATTTGAAAATGTATCACTTATTTTTTTTACTAATTTATTTTCTTCATTTCCTTTACTTAATGAATTAATATTTGCAATAAAATCAGAATAATCTTCATCAATAATTTCAAAATCACTATCTTCACTTGAAATTTTTTCTTCAATATTAAACATCTTATTATCACTTAAATAATTTTTTGACATATTAGAATTTTTACTCATTATTGTTTTTTTACTACTTATATTATTATTAATAGGAACAAATGAAATATTATCAAAATTATCTTCTAATTCATCTTCATCATTATTAAATATTTCATCATCTGAAATATCTTGATTAATTTTCTTTTTTAAATTTTCAAAAAATAAATTTATATCTTTCTCTTTTTTATTTAATTTTGAGCCTAATATTGAATTTCTTATCAATTTATTATTTTCTTTAACATTTACATCTGTATTAATTATATCATTTTTTTTTTCATCTTCATCACTATCAGATTCATTTTCACTTAAATCACTTTCATAATTATCTTCACTTAAATTATCAAATAAATTTCTCATTGAAAATTGATTAAATTTTGCATATTTCATAAATTCATTATCATATTTTTTTAATTCTTTTTGCATATTATTTATTATATTTCTTATATTTTTTAATAAATTATTTGGATGAAAATCTTTATATTCATTTCCATTTTTTGTTTCATGATTAATTGTTTCAACCATTTCAGTATTAAAATTATATAAAACATTGATTAAATTTTTTATATATTGATGTATAAATAAAATAAATTCATTACTATCATTTTTAAAATAATCAATCCAAGATAAAATTTCTGGTTTATCATTATAAATAGACTTAAAATCTTCATATGTAAAATATTCTCTATTATTTGATATTTTATTAAATAAAATAGAAATATCTTCATCATTAAATAAATCATTTTTTAATCCAGGATTAACTTTTTTAACAGCACCAATAATTAATTGAATATATTTTTTAAAATCTTTTAATTTAATTATTCCAGTATTTGAAAAATCCATTAATTTACAAGTTACTTTACATCTTTCAATTTTATCTCCATAATGATATACATCAATATATTTTAAATACTCTGATAATGTAATATAATCTTTATTTGATGAAAAAACTTCAAAAATTCTATTTGCAAAACTATCTGCAATATCTGTTCCAAATATTCCTAATAATTTTGGAAAATTTTCTAATATTACATTACCATTTGAAACATTTGAAAAGTCATAAAAACTATTTTTTTTGATGTTTATTATATAATTTTTTTGGTATTCTTACAGATTTGTATAATATAATTTTTCTTGATGAGATAATCTTAAACGAAGAAGATTTTGGTTTTGTATTAATTCTGATACTTTTTGACTTTTCTTTTTTCCTCCACATACAAACATTTTTTTTTATTTTTTTTCCAAATTTATTGTTTAATTTAAATAATTGAAAATATAATTAATGAAACCTTAAAATATATAACACATAAAAGATTATATTTAATAATCTTTTTTTTTAAATATAAAAACTTAAAATAAATTAATATACAATAAAAAACTAAATTGCTAAAAATGAAAATAATAAGAGAATTGGATTATTTATCATATAAAGCTCATTTAACATTTAATGATAAAGGAGACAAAAGATATAAAACAATATTTGGAGGAATATTAAGTTTAATATCAATGATAATATCATTTTCATTCATATGTTATTTTTTATTAAAATTAATTAATAAAGAAGATGCAACAATAAACTTTAATGAAGAAAGAGATCTAAAAATTAATATGACAACCTCTCATCTTCTTCCTTTAATGCTTAGATTAAGTGATACATATTCAAACCCAATTAATCACAATAATACTTATAATATAACTTTATTAGTTTGGTATAGTTATTTTGATGAAAAACACAATTTACTTCAAAATTATGATGAAATTATTGTTGAAAAATGTAATATAAATAAACATTTTGGAGAATATAAAAAATATTTTTATAATATTCCTGATTTAGAAACTTATTTTTGTCCTAAACAAAGATTATATAATCAAACTTTATATGGAACTTATGGTGAACAAAATGAATATAAATATTATATGTTTTATATTTCAAAATGTTCTAATGATACAAATAATAATTTATGTTTAACTAATGAATTAATTGATTCTTCATTATCAATGTCATTTTTAGATATTAAATATTTATCTTATTCATTAGATTCATATAAATCAAAAAATCAAGAATCTTTAATTGTTATTAGTGATAGATTTATTGCTTCTTCTACAGTTTATAAAAGAATATGGTTATATTTTACTAAAATTAAATATTTAACTGATAATGGTTTATTTTTTACTTCTAAACATTATTCATATTTTCATCAATTCGATTATTTAAGAATTGATACTGATTTAAGAAATATTTCTTTAAATGTTATACCAAATGCATTTCTTTCACTTACTTTGTTAAATAGTGGTAATATTGGTTATTATAAAAGAATATCTTTAAAAATTCAAGATTATTTAGCAACAATTGGTGGAATAATTAAGGCAATTACTTTTTTATGTCAATGTTTAAATTATTTTAATGCAAGTAATTCATATTATTGTAAATTAATTAAAGATTTTTTAATTGAAAATCAGATTCAAAAAAAAAATATTAAAATTAATGAAATTACAAATAGTAAAAATTACAATATTATTGATAAATCTGATGGATATATATTTAAAACACCTTCTGTTCAATATAGAACAAAGGCAATAAAAATGAGTAGTCAAAATTTTGATTTTTATAATAAATCAAAATCAGTTGTTTTTGAAACTTTAAAAGAAAAAGAAATATTTGAGAAAAAAATTAGAACAAATTTTTTACCTTTATTATTTAGTGCAAAAACATCTCAAGATAAAAAAGAAATGAAATGGTATATAAAGAATATAAATAAAAGATTAAATGTAATTAATGTATTAAATATGCTTGAACAAGTTGAAAAAATAAAAAATGATCTTTTTACTTCAATGATTGTAAATAATATAGAAAATAAGACTGGTTTGAATTCTATTAATGATAAATATAAATTATATGTTAAAAATAACTTTTTAACTGATAGGGAACATTTCAGTAAATTTAGAAAGAAGTCTTTAAAAGTTTAATAAATATGAATTATATTTCTATAAATAAATTTTTTTTGCTTATTATAATAATTATATCATATTAAATTTTATGAACAATTGATTGGTAAAAAATCAAAATTTTTAACAATTATATAATTTAAATAAAATAAAAAAGAATATTTTTAAAAATTAAAAATAAAAATAAAATAAAGGGATATATTAATGTTTAATTTATTTATAAATATGTGATTTTTACTTAAAATAAATTGCTTGCATTTTTTGAATATTATAATCAATTAAATAATTTTCATCATCAAGAATTTTTCCATTAAAAATTAATTGATATTTAATATCTTTTTCAAGATTTAATCTATTAATTATTTCATCTTTAATATATTGAATTTGTTCTGCAATATTTATTGATAAAATATATTTATTTTTTTCATAATAATCAACAAATATAATAGGAAAATAAAATCCTCTTAAAAATATTATTCCTTTTGGTCTAATATAATAATCTTTTAATTGTTTATCATCATTATTTAATTTATAAACTAAATAAAGTAATTCTTGATATTCTTTTTTAATCATGAAATTTTTTTCCATTAATAATTTTAATTCACATATAGTCATTTCAGGAAAAACTTCTAATTCTTTTACAATATGATTATAAGTTTGAATAACAACAGAAAATTTGTATTTGTCTCAACATCTTTCCTTAATGACACAATTTTTTTTTTTCAAAATAATTATAAAAATTAAAAATTAAATAAATAATTTTTTTTTTAAATAATAAAATATTTACAAAAAAATAAAACAATATAATAAGCTAAATTTATATTTTATATTTGCTTGAATTATCAATATAAATTTTTTTAACTCTTCCAACTCTATGACAACCAGAAGTCATATATTTTTTTTTAACAGATAATAATTGAGTAGATTCTAAATTTTCAAGAAGAAAAGAAATATCACCATAACATTGTCTAAATGATAAAGCATTATTTCTATAATTAATAATAAAATCATTTGCACCTTCATCTAATAAAGAAATATCATTATTACTTCTATATTTAAAAATTATATAACAAACTGTATTTGCAATTTCACTTGGTTTATATTTTAAACTTCTATAATCTAAAAGAAATAATTCTAATAAATATTTTCCTAAATAAAATTCTTGTGTATTAAAATTTAAAAGAGAAGAAATAATTTCATAAAAATTATTTGAAGTTGGTATAGTAACATTAAATTCTAACATTTTAAGCATTTCAAGTTCTAAATTTATAATATCTTTTTTTTCATATGAACTTTCAGTAATATAAACAAAGTCAAAAACTTCAGGTGAATAAATTTCTTCATATTTACATGAAATAAGCATTGAAGTAACTCCTAATAATTGAAGTCTTCCTCTCTTCATTTGTTTTTCTGATAAATATCTATCAATTAACCAAACTGTTAAAAATAAAGTATCTGATTTTAATTTGAATTTAAAATGTACATCTATTATCCAATCTACTAACATTGCTCTCATTTTTTCATTTATGTCTGGTTGATTTTCCATGTAACCAAATAAATTTTTTAATTCTTTTTCTTCATTTAATAAATTTTGATACATTTCTAAAAGATATTCATTATTTATTTGGGGGTCATTTTGTTTTATTGTGTTAAATGACATTTTTTTTTTTAATATAAATATTAGTTTTTTTTTTTAATTTAAATATTAATATTATATATTTTTAATATTTTTAAAAATGTTATAATTTTTATATTTTATTTTTTAATTTATTTCAATAAAATTTTTATAAATTAAAAAAATTAATAAATGATTCATAAAGATGAAGAAGAAGAAGATTTATGGGGATTTAAAAATATACTTGAAACAAATTCAAATGTAAATAAAGATTTATATGAATTTAATCCATTTTACGATCCAAAAAGTCCTTTTATTTTAACAATTGAAGTAACAGAAAAAGGAATGTTTATTTTATTAAGAAATGGAGCAATAATAAAATTAACAAGTGATTTAAAGAAAATTGATTCAGTATATTCAAATACAAAATTAATTAATAATATAATAATAGGAACAAAAATAATTGATATTTCATGTGGAAAAGAACATATTTTAGCAAGAGGAAGAGATTGTAGAGTTTATTCATGGGGAATAAATAGTTATGGACAATTAGGAATAGAGAAAAAAATAGAAAAATTAGGACCTAATGCAGAAATTAATAAACCAACTGAAATTGAAGAATTAAGTAATAGAAAAATTCAACAAATTTATACTTTGGATTATACTTCTTTTTGTATTGATCCAATTAATGATGTTTATGGTTTTGGAAAAGTAATTTTTATTATTTAATTTTTTTTTTTAGAATGAACAAGGATTAATTAATTCTAATGTTTATGAAAATAAAATTCCTACTCCAATTAAAGCTGATTTTACCTTTGTTAAAGGAAAAAATTTTACTTTTAATTTATTTAAAGGAGATAATTGTAAATATATTAATGAAATGTTTCTTCCTGAAAAAACTTTGGAACATTCTATTAATTCGAATACAAATGAAATAAATGAAGATAATAAATTAAGATTTACTATACAGCAATTAAAAAAAAAATTAGATAGTTTAAAAAAAGTAAGAACTACAGTTGAAGATTATCAAGATTTAATTAATAATATAAGAGAATTAATAAAAAAATTTGGTGGTAATTCCAAAAAAAAAGAAACTAAATATTATCCTCAAACATCAAGAAATAATATTACAATTCAAAATTTTGATAAAGGAATAGAATATGTACAAGATAAAAAAAATAATATGTCATCAAATGATTATTTAGATAAATATTTATATGAATTAGATGGTAGAATTTATATAAATAAAACAAAACAAGATGAAGAAAATTATAAATTAAATCAAGTACAATTATATTCAAAAAATATACCTCAAATAGGAACATTATTTGAAAGAATAAGTTCAGAGCTTCAAGTAAGAAAAAATAAATATTTTGAAAATATAAGAAAAGGAGATGAAGAAATAAAAGAATTTGAAAAAATTGATTCTAAATATAATGAATATATTCAAGTTTTTGAAGAAGTTATTAATGATATTAATAGTAAAATTAGTGATTTAGTTGATAAAGATACTTTAGAAGAGGCTGAAAATATTAGAGATAAATGCTTTTCTGAATTTCAAAATTTTAATCAAAATATTTTAAAAGAAATTACTATTTCTAATCTTGATATTCAAAAAGCTGTTAATATATCTTTAGATGAATTTATTCAAATTTCTTCTAGTAATTTACTTAAGTTAACTGAAAAAATTAAAAATTTAAAAATTCATTCTTTGAAAAATTCAATTGGAAGAAATGTTTTAGATATGTTTGATAAAGATATTATTTTAGCACATCAAAATAATTATCTTCTTTCTTTTATTCTTGATAAATTAGCAAATCCTGTTTATTTTAAAACACTTGAAAAAGGAATATCAACAGTTAACTTAAAAGATTTTAATAAACAACAACAAAAAATATTAGAATACAAGCATCAAAATAGTAATTAAAAAAAATCAAATTTCAAAAGTACTAATTTCTAATAATTTAAATATAATATTAATTTTTAATAAAAAAATAAAAAAATAAAATAAACAATAAAAAATAAATAAAAAATGACTACAACATCTTTATCAAAAAAATTAATAATCCCATTATCAATTCTCTCAACTGGATATATTTTTTACAATCCCTTAATGGAAAAAATTTCTCATTCTTTATCTGAACATAATCAAAATTACATATATAATAAAATGCCAAAAAGAATATTTTTAGTACGTCATAGTGAGTCAATAGGAAATATGAATCGTCATTTATTTGAAAAAATTCCAGATAATAGAATAGTATTAACAGAAAAAGGAATAAAACAATCGAAAGAATTAGGAGAAAAATTAAAAAAAATAATAAAAAATGAATCAATTAAATTTTATGTTTCACCATATTTAAGAACAAGACAAACTTATTATTATATTTTAGAAAGTTTTAAAGAAAATAAAAAAAAAACTTATTATGATCATAGATTAAGAGAACAAGAATTTGGTAATTTATTTTTTTATGATATTCCAACTCATTTAATGAGATTATGGATTGGGAAATTTTATTATAGATTTAATAATGGAGAAAATGGAGCTGATGTTATTCAAAGATTACATTCTTTTTATAATGATTTAATTAAAAAAACTGAATTTGATAAAGAAAAATATGATAATTATGTTTTAATTAGTCATAGTATTGTTATGAGATTAATGCTTAAATATTTAACTAATATGACTATTGAAGATTTTCAACAATTGAAAACTCCTTTAAATTGTGAATTTTGGATACTTGAAAAAGATTTTAAAAAAAGGAAATATAAATTAATAAAGGAAAATAAGTTTTTTCATTAAGAGTTATTTTTAGGTTTAATATTTATATTTTTTAAATTTGTTTTTATTTCTTTTGTGTTGTTGTTTTTTAAATTTAAAGTGAGTAATAAGGTTAATTATTATTATTGGCTATTTAAATAATATTTTATTTATTAAGAATAATATAATTAATTTTTAATCATTTATGATATATTTAATATAATGGAAAAATTACTTTTTTTTATCCTTTTTTAATTATAAATAAATACAATAAAATATTATAAAATTTAAGAAATTATTATTAAACATTTTTTATTATTTTGTATTTATATTTAATATTTATATGTTAAAAATTTATATTATTAAAAAATATTTTCAAAAATAAATGAATGACTTTTACCGTTCTGAAGTTCGATTAATAATTTCAAATTCATTTGATAATGACGAAGAAAATATAATTCCATTATCAAATAAACAAATATATTTGAGCTTCAGAAAAGAAATGATTCAATATTTGAAAAAAGTTTGTGTGTCTCTAATTCCTGAAATTGATAATCAATTAGAAATATTTTATTTAAGTGTACAATATTTAGATATAATATCATTAAAGAACAGAATAACAATTAAAATAGGATCAAATAGAAAAATGATGGTATTAGCATCATTTATAATATCTCTTAAATTTTTAGGTAATTTTGATATATATGAAATAATAATAAAAAGAACAATAAGACAAGAATTTATAAATTATTCAAATTTCGAAGCTCGTTGTATGTATTTATTAGATTATAATTTAATTTATACAACAGTCTTTAATTATTTAAATATGATATTATATGATTCGAATCCAAAAATTTTATATACTTGTAAATCAATATTATATTCATTTATTGAAAATGAGTCATTTATTAATTATAATCCTTTTTCAATTGCCATTTCAATTTATAAATATAGTCGTCAAATAACTGGATTATATAGAAATAATTTTTATAATAAATATTTTAATGAAAGTAATATTGATGAAATTGAAAATATAATTAAAGAAGAATTTAAAGAAATAAATAATTCTTGTAGTCGAAATAATTCAAGTGAAGAAGATATGCAAACTATGTCATCTACTATGGATGAAAGAAGATATCAACAAAGATGTTCAATTTCAAATAAAAAAAATATTTCTTGTAAAAGAATTGTTTTTCATGATAAAAAAAGTTCAATTTGTAATTCACCAATTTTAAATATAAAAAAAGATAATAATTTAATTCCAAATAATAATAATTTATTTTCAAAAAAGAGAAATAACAGTTCAAATAATATATTAAATAATAATATAATATATGAATTTAATTCAATAAATAAAAGAATGAAATATAACGCATCTAATCGAATTGGAATTTCATTAAAACAAGTATCAAATTTATCATTTGAAAAATTAGCAAAATTATCAATAAGATATTTGAAAACACAGAAATAAAAAAAAAGAAAAAAATATATACACATATACACATATATAAAAAAAAAAGTTTTAATATTTTATTTTTTTTTTTTGATTTATATAAACAAATTTTTTTTTAAAAAAAAATAATAAAATTTTTAAAAAAATCAATTTGTAGGAACCATTTCACTACCTTTTAAAACTTTAGGTTCAGGTTCCTCATAAAATTGATTAACATTAACATCTTGTTCACTTATTGTTTTAATATTTGTATTATATTTAACATTCATATTTTCATTTAATATTTCTTCTTTTGGAATTGATAAATTTTTTTCAAAAGACTCTAAAATAGTATCTTTAATTTGACAATGTGATTGAGTCATTAATAATAATTTTGCTAATTTTTCTAAATATTTTTTTTGTAATGAATCAATTTCAATTTTTTGTTTTAATATTTTTTCTTCTAAATCATTATATTTTTCATCATTTCCTATTTGATTTGATAATGATATATCTTCAAAATTTTTTCTCCAATGACCTGTTTCAGGATTAAATTCTAATTTTATATTTGGATTAAGTTTTATATTTATATTTTTATTTTTGAAATTTTGTAATGCTTCTAATTTTTTTCTTCCATTTGTAAATTGAATGTTTGGTCCACAACAAGCCATTTTTTTTTATTTATAAATTGATTTATATTATCTTTTATATTTAAATTTGGATTATAAATATTTTTTCATATTTTATATTATTGTTAAAAATGAAAATGATTCAAAAAAAAATAAATATAAAATTCAATGTATAAATAATATAAAATAATTAATATAAAATTAAACAAATATTAAATTTAATAATTGAATATTAAATGGAAAAAATGATTTAAATGAATAAAGATAAGAAATGAGAATCTTTTATTATTAAAAACTACATTTATTTCTTATTTATATAATACAATATATTAAATCAAATAAAAAACTAAAATAAAACTAAAAAAAAAAATAAAAATAAAAAAAAAAAAAAAAATCCTTTCAAAAAAAAAAAAAAAAAATGAATTAACTTCCTTTAAAATTTCATAATAATAATTAAAATAATCAACTGTAGTTAATTAAATAAAAAATCCCATTAAAAAAAAATACTTAATTCCAAAAAAAAAAAAAAAAAAAAATATGAAAGCAGCATTAATAATAGTAGACGTCCAGAACGACTTCTTAGAAAAAGGAGCCCTTCCAGTAAAAGGTGCCCACGACATAATACCCCCAATAAACAAAGTACGTAACGAATATGCAAATCGTTTCACAACAGTTTTTACAACACAACAACATCGTCAAGAAACTCACATAGCATTTAATGACAGTCCATATGCACACGAAGAAAATTTACCATTCGATGAAATAACTTTAGCAGTTAAAGGTAAATTTCCTAGATATTGTGTTCAAGGAACTGATGGTGCTAATTTTGCTCCTGAAATGCAATTAAAAGGTGATGAAGTTTTAATAAGGAAAGATGAAGATAAATTTAAAGAAGAAATGAGTGCTTTTCAAAATCCTATTGTACCAGAAGTTCTTAATACTAATAAAATTAAATTAGTTTTTGTTGTTGGATTAACACTTGATTTTTGTGTTGGTTTAACTGCTATTGATTCCGCTAAAAGAGGTTTTGAAACTTATGTTATTCAAGAATGTACTAAACCTTTAGGTGATCAAAGTGGTGAAGCTATGAAGAAGAATTTTGAGAAAAATAATGTTAAGTTAATTACTATGGAACAATTTGATGAAATTATTAAGAAAGCTGAAGAAATTAAAAAAGAAGAAGAAAAAGTTGAACCTTCACAAACTGCTATGGAAGAAGAAAAAAAAGTCGCTGAGGAAAAAAAAGAATAAAGATATAAAGAAGAAAGGAAAAAGGAGTAGTAATTTTTTTTTTTTATTTTATATTTTTAAGTTAAATATTGGGATTATGAAAAATTTTTATTTTTTATTTAAAAAAAGAAAAGAGTTATTTTTTGATGTGTTTTTTTTATTTTTTTTTTTTGTTTAAAGTGTTTTTTGTTTTTTTTTTTTTTTTTTTTTTTTTGTTTTTTTTTTTAGTGTGGGTTTTTTTATTTGAGAGTGTTTATTTTTTATTTTTTGTTTTTTAGTCTAAGTTTGATAATATTTTTTTTATTTATTTTTTATATATTATTAATTATTTTTTTTTGATTAAAATAATGAAATATATTTATTTATTTATTTTAAAGAAAAAAATATGAAAATGAGAAATATCCTTTTATTATTAATTAATTTCCTATTCATTTCAACTCAAACAACAAGTGATAAATTCATAAATGAAGAAGTAACTCGTAAAATAAACTTAAAAAACAAAATATTATATTTCCAAACAAATATCCAAATCCAAAACAAACACACATCCCCATTAAATTCATACACATACCTTTTATCCAAAAATAATTCTCAACATTTAATTCATTTTTCAGTAAAATTAAATGGAAAAAACTGTATAACAAAGCAAAAAGACGAAGATTCAAACTACATATACTACACAATATCTTTTGATCCAATAGACAAAGACGAAACAAAAACCTTATCAATAACAGAGCATTACTTTGAAAGTTTATCATTCCTCCCAAAGAAAATAACAATAAAAGAAGATCAACTTTCCTTATTTCAAGACACAGGAAATCTTCCATCAATATACGAGACAAAAAAGACAATAACAACAATAACACTTCCACGTAACACAGAATTAAAATCTTACACAATGGAAAACTCAAATAAAAAAGATGAAATAATAACATATACATACGATACAATAAAACCATTAAAATCATATCCAATAAAAATCCATTACATAAACAATAATCCATACATAATAATGAATCATGCCTCAAAAACATATCAAGTATCACATTGGGGAAATATAGCAGTAACAGAAGATTATCAAATGGAAAATATAGGAGCAAAATTAGATGGAGAATTTGGTAGAATTGATTATAATCAATATTCAAATAAAGGAGGTAAAAATGCATTAAAGAAATTTAGAGCAATATTACCATTAAGAGCATGGGGTTTATGGTATAGAGATGAAATTGGTAATATATCATCATCAAATGCAATTAGAGAATGGGATGATGTTAAATTAGATTTAGTTCCTAGATTTCCTATTTTAGGTGGTTGGAAAAGTAATTTTGGAATTGGGTATAATTTACCTTCTAAATTTCATGTTAATACTGATAATAATGGTAATTATGTTGTTAATTTAACTTTTGGTATGCCTTATAGTGATTTACTTGCTAGGAATTATACTGTTGAAGTTATTTTACCTGAAGGCGCTGATGATATTAAAGTTAATTTAAATACTGATGGAAAGTTTGATGTTGTTAAAAATAAATTTTATGGGTGTTTGGATTTGTTTGGGAGAAATTCTGTTATTATTCATATGAGGAATGTTTATGATATTCATAAAGTTTATTTTCAAATTAGGTATAAGTATTCTAATGCTTTGTTGTTTGTTAAACCTGTTATTTTAATTGTTTATTTCTTTTTTATTTTTGTTGCTTTGATTTTGTATTCGAGAGGAAATTTGTCTTTAAAAAAAGATTCTAAAGTTAAAGTAGAATAAAATATTATTTAAAATTTAAAAAATTAAATATTTATTTTTTTATCATAATTTTTTGTTTGTATTTTAATTTAATATTATTTATTTTTAATTTGAATTATTTAAATTTAATTTGTTTTTTTATCTATTTTAATATTTATATATCTTTTAACTTATTTATTAAATAATAATTTATATTGATGACATTTTTAGAAATTTGATTCACCATAAAAAAAACAAAATAAATATTCAAAAATAAAAAATATATATTTTTATTATAAATTTTCCAATAATAAAAAAGTTATTAAATAAAAAAAAAGTATAACATATTTAAATAAAGATATTTATTGTTTATTTGCCAATTCAATTTGTTTATCATCATTTTCTTCTTGTAATTGATGAAATTTATCAATATCTTCCTCAGAGTAATTCATAAAATCACAAGCTTCAAAAATATATTTAGTAACTCTACTTAAAAAAGCAAACCCCGCTAAAATACCTAATAAAAAAGCAAAAAAATCCAAAATCGAAATATCTTTTTTAACATTAACAATATTAGCATTTTGATTTACAATAAAATAAAAATCTAATTTAACTCCTTTACTAGGATTATTAAAAGTATATTGATTTCTAATAGAACCTTTTTCATAAGAATTTAAACTCATTCTTTGTCCAATTAATTTCTCATTTAAATTTTGAATATTATAATAAACAGGAGAAAACATTAAAGAAATTTTTGAAGGTTTTTCATCTCCTTTAAATACATATCTATTATTAATTATATCATCATTTGCTTTAAAAATTCCTGTTATGAAAGAATGTCCTATTTTTTTATTTATATTATAAAATGTTTTATCCCAATAATTTTTAAGTGTCCATTTATATAATGAAATATATAAATTTTCATCATTTATTATTAAATTTATTGTATCTTTATTATTTATTTTATCTTTACAATCTTCACAATTAAATATAATTCTACATTGATTCTCATTCATTATTTTACATTGAATTAATTTTGTATCTTCATCATAAAATGATAATCCATTTTTTAAAAATGATATTTTTGAATGACAATTTCCAAATTCAGTTCTTTTTCTTTCTTTTTCACTTAAACATGGAATATGTTCACCAAAAATATCAATTTCTAATTGTACTGAAGATTCTAATTCAGGTTTACTAGTACCTTTATCACTTTCAAAAGATGAAATTTCAACAATATCATTCCATAAAAGATATCTTAAAATAAAAGATAATGATAATGAAATAATTAAAATACTATAAATAATAGTAATAAAACCACCATTTGTTTTTTTATTATTTCCTCCAGTTAAAGGAATAAAATCAATTTTACATAATCTTTTAATAGTATTTTCTCTATTACATTTATAACAAGATAAAAGAATAACAATAACTAAAGTAGTTAAAGTAATAATAATAATCATTCCATTTCTAATAGACAAATATTTCATAAGATTATTTTGATCAATAAATTCAGGATAATTATCAATATTTAAATAAGATTCTTCTTCAATCATAGATTCATCAATATCAAAATAAGAAATAGAACTAGTACTTCCAATTAAACAAGTTTTCCTAAATTCACAATCTTTACATTCTGATTTACCAACTATATCATTAAAAGTATTATATGGACATAATAAACAACTACTTTGATCAGTCATTGAATAATATGGATTATATGTTCCTCTTGGGCAAACATTACATTTTCCTTCTGAATATTCATTATCAAAAGTAAAAAAAGTTCCTGGAGTACATTTTTTACAAGATATCATTTTATCATTTTCATAACCCATATGACAAGGTAAACAATATTTATCACTTTTAATATCAGTATCATCTTTACAAATAGGGAAATTTAATATTAAAATATCATTATTTTTTTCATGTTGACTAATTATCATTGGTCTTTCTTTATTTTTAAAAATATATGAATCAGTTAAAAAAAAATATTCTTCTTTAAAATAATTAATAAATGTAATATCATCATATTTTATTTTTACCCATTTTCTATCACTTATAATAAATTTATACATTTCATTAAGAACATTTCCATTTGATTCTCTTCCTCCATATAATAAAAACATTGGACCATATCTTTCTGTTGTATGAAATGCTCTTGGTGAGGGTGCTTCACCTAAATTATAAATTAATCTTTCTATATCGTAATTATCTAAATTTATTATATCACAATAATCAATTGTTGAATTTGATTCTGAATTAATTCCACCAAACATTAAAACTTCATTTTTATCAATTTGAGTCATTGATGCACCATATCTTGGAAAAATATTTTGTTCTGTTATAAAATGTTTTTTTATTAATTCTTCTAATAAAGAAGAGTAATCTTCTTCATTTTTATATCTTCTTACAATTTCTTTTAAAATACTAATATCAATAATATATAAATTATTATCATTTGTATCCATACCACCATATAATAAAATAATACCATAATTTTTATTATTAATACCATTTGATAAAAATCTATCTTTAGGGTAATTTACAATATTTTCATAATTACCTATTTTTAACCATTGAATATCATTTATATCATAAACCCATAAATCATTAATATAATTATTTTTCCCATCTTTTCCACCTAAAACTAATAAAAATTTCTGAGAATCAAATGCAATCATAAACATACCATGTCTTGGTGAAGGTTTTTCACCATAAACATCAATATAATTCCATTTACCATTATTATCTAAATAATATAAATCATTATGAACTAATAAATCTTTATTTGAAATACCACCAAATTGAAATAAACCATTAATTGTAATATCCATTCCTGTGTTGTTATTTTTTAAATTTTCTCTTACTGTTTCATTTGAAAATTCAGGACAATTTATTTGAAAATCTTCTGTTTTTAAAATATAAATTTCTATTGTATATGATACTTGTTGTTGACCTATTATATTTATATTTATTATATCATTTTTTGATATTTCACATGGGGAATATTGAATGTTATAAATATATTTTTGATCTGAAAAAATACCATATTCATCAATTTTATCATATTTATTTAATCTTGCTTCTGTGTTTATATTTGTTAATAATATTAAGGGATTTGGATATGATGTTATTGAGGTTATTTCAATGTTTAATAATGATTTTATTAATGAATGATATTCATTTCCTTTTATTTTATTTAGGTCTAATGAATAATCTTGATTTGATTTTATTGATATATCTCCTGATTTTGAAAATAAAATTATTTTTTCTGATGATATGAATGATATTAATAAGATATATATCAAAATGTTTTCTATCATTATTTTTTAAAATTTATATTTAATTATTTTTTTAAATAAAAAAAAACAAAAACAAATTATTTAAAATAGGAATAAATATTATTAAAGTATTTTAAAAAAAATATATGAATTTCACAAAAAATATTTTTTTAATATAATATAAATTAATTTCAATTTATAAAATTTTATAAAAAAAATATAATAAATAAAAAGCATAACTTTAAAAAAAAATAAAAAAAAATTAAATGGGAGGAGAACTATCAATAAAAAACTCAAAAGGAAAAAAACATCAAATACTAAAATCTCCATATAAAATTCGAGGTTCAATGGAAGAAGAATCAAAACAAAATTCAATGAGTGCAACAAACATAGAAATAAAAGCAAAAAGAAAAAAAGAAAAAATCCAAATAGTAGCAAAAAACAAAAAAATATCAAACCAAGAAAAAAAAGCATTAGAATTAATCCACAAAAACAATAAAAATAAAGAAGATTACGAAATGATATATAATATAATAGGAAAACATTTTTTTATGCAAACATTAAATGATCAAGCAAGAAATGAAATAATAATAACAATGTCATTATGTAAAGTAAAAGAAGGAACAACATTATTTACAGAAGGTTCAATAGGAAATTTTTGGTATATAATACATGATGGTAAATTTTCATTATCTATTGATAACATTTTAAAAAAAGAATTAAAAAGAGGTGATTCATTTGGAGAATATGCTTTAATGAATAATTCTCCAAGAAGTGCAACTGTTAAAGCAATTACAGATTGTGAAGTTTGGGTTATGAAAAGAGAAGTTTTTAGAAAAATTTTAGATTATTTATTTACTTTAAATTATGATGAAAATATGCAATTTTTAGATAGTATAAATTTACCTTTGGATAGTACTTTTAAAAGTATTTTGGCTAATAATTTAATACAGGAAATGTATAAAGAAGGAGAATATATTTGTAAAGAAGGTGAATTAGGTACTTGTATGTATATTATTAAAGAAGGTGATGTTGATTGTTGTAAAAATGGTAAAATTATTAGAACTTTAAAAAAAGGTGATAATTTTGGACAAAAGGCAATTTTAGAAGAAAATAAAAGAACTTTAGATGTTATTGCTAAAAGTGATTGTATATTATATTCTATTTCAGTTGAGTTTTTTAAAAATCAAATTGGAGTTGATTATAAGGAATCATTATATTTTAGTTTTATTAATTATTCATTTCAAAATTCTAAATATTTTACTGATATTTATCCTAAAATGTTAGAAAAAGTTTTTAGTTATTTTGAATTTATTGATTTTAAAGGGAAAGAAGTAGTTTTTGAAAAAGGAATTTCATTATCAAATAAATTAATAATTGTTTTAGAAGGTGGTTTAATGAATAAAATTACAGGAACTTTCGAAGCAAAAAGATATGAATTTTTATTTGAAAAAGAATTATATGAAAATTCACCTATTGTAATTAATCAAGATTTAATTGCAGAACCTGATTGTTTTATTGCACAAATGGATTATGTTAAATTTCAAGAAGTTTTAGGTGGAAATATACAAAATATTCAAAATAAATCAAAACAACAATATTCATTTGATCAAATTGCATTTTTTAAAAATTTAAGTGAAGATAAATTAGAAATTTTACAATCAAAATTAAAAATAGAAAAATTTGATAACGGAAGAAAAATAATAAGTCAAGGTGAAATAGGAGATAAATTTTATATAATAAAAACAGGTCGTGTTGATTTTTTTGTAAATTCAAAATATGTAAGATCACTTAATGAAAATGAAGAATTTGGAGAAAGATCTTTAATAATAAATGAAAAAAGATCAGCAACTGCAATTGCAAATGGAAATGTAGTTTTATATTCATTAACTGCAAATGCATTTAAAAGTATATTAGAACCAAATTTAATAGAATATTTCCAAAAAAAATTTTATTTAGAAGATAATACAATAGAATTAAAAGACTTAGATAATATAAAAGAATTAGGAAGTGGAAATTTCGGTTTTGTAAATTTAGTACGTAGTCGTAAAAATAAACAATTATACGCAATTAAAGCAGAAAATTTATATCAAATAAAAAAAGAAAAATTAGAATCTTGTGTAGAATTAGAGAAAAATGTATTATTAAAAGTAGATCATCCATTTATAATGAAAATGGTAAAATATTTAAAAAACGATTATTGTATTTTTTTCTTAATGGAATACATAAAAGGAAAAGAATTATGGGAAGTAATACGTGAGATAGGATTATTAAATAAAGAACAAACTCAATTTTATGGTGGTAGTATGTTACTTGCAATAGATTATCTTCATTCTAAAAAAATAATATATCGTGATATTAAACCAGAAAATATTATGGTTAATGATATGGGTTACATAAAAATAATAGATTTTGGTACTGTTAAAGAAATAAAAGAAAGAACTAGTACAATTATAGGAACACCACATTATATGGCTCCTGAAATTGTAAGAGGAGCTGGTTACTCTTTTCAAGTTGATATTTGGTCTATTGCAATTTGTATTTATGAATTTTTTTGTGGGAAATTACCTTTTGGAGAAGATTATGATGATCCTATGGATGTTTATAGAGCTGTTTCTAAGGAAGATTTAGAATTTCCTAATTTTGTTCATGATGAGAAATTTTGTAATTTAATGATTAAAATGCTTAAGAAATCACCTACTAATAGATTGTGGAAATTTAAACAAATTAAGGAAGATCCTTATTTTGAAGATTTTGAATGGAATAAATTAATTTCACTTAGTTTACCACCTCCTTATAAAATTAAGTTTAAGAAAGAAAAAGATAATATTGTTACTTTACCTTATTTGACTTATTTGAAAGAAAAGGATTTGAGGAAACCTTTTGGGAATAAGAATAAAATGAGTAAAAAAAGTATTGATTTTGAAAAATGGATTAAGCAATTTTAATATTTTTTTTTAGGGTATAAAAGTATTAGTGATGAATTTATATAATAATAATATTGTAAATTAGCTTTTGTATAAAATGTTTTTTAGATAAAAATAAAATATGATAATTAAAATATTTTCTAATAATATATATTATTATATTAATTATTTATAACTTAATAAATAATTCTTTCTTTAAATGCTTAATTTTTCCCTTTTTATTTCACTTATTATAAATTGAAATATTCAAATTTAAATTATAATATTTTTTACCTTTTTTAAATATTAAATAAATTAACCAAAAAAGAAAAATAAAATTATATTAAATTAATGAATTAAAAAAAATATATTTTAAAACAAAAATATTAATTTAAAATAATGGCAGAGAACGATGTAAAAAAAAAAATATTAAAATAACATAATTTTAGCTTCCTTTTAATATTAACATGTCACCAAAAGAAGAACCCCCAATAGAAAATAATAAAGAAGAAAAAAAACAAGAATCTCTAGATGACAAAATAACAAATCCAGAACAAGATAAAAAAAGAGAAAGTAGTATAGACAAATTTTTAAAAAACTCATCCCATCCAATAATATGTTTATTTACAGTATTATTTAAAGTATTATCACTTTTATCATTTTTAATATTAGAAAAATTAACAGAAAAAAAAAGTGTAATATATTTAGCAACAATATTATTTGGCTCAGCAGATTTTTGGGTAACAAAAAATTTATCAGGTCGTTTACTTGTTGGTTTAAGATGGTGGAATGAAGTAAAAGAAAATGGAGAAGAAGTTTGGATTTTTGAAAGTAAAAATGAAAAAAAAGAAGCAACAAGTGATAAAAGTGTATTTTGGATTTGTTTGTATTTAACTCCAATTGTTTGGTTTATTTTAATTATTTTCAATATTTTTCAACCTGCTAGATTTATTATTGGATTAATTTGCTTAATTTTTACTGGAACTAATTTATATGGTTATTTTAAATGTTCTAAAGATCAACAAGGTAAATTAAAAAGTTTTGGTGGAAAATTAGCTGTTAATACTATTAAGAAAGGTGCTAAGAAAGGTTTGGAAATGGGAAATGAACAAAAATAAAAATTTTGTTTTAAAATAGTTTATTTTTTTTTTTTGTTTATTATTATGTTAAATTTATTTAAAATGTTTTTTTGGTTTTTTTATATTTGTTATTTTTTTTCTTTGTTTTTTTAAATTTTGGTTTTTTTTATTTACACAGTTTATCATTTGGAGATAAATATATTATTTTGTTTTCATTGTCAATTATTGAAAATGTTGTTTTTATTTCTTTTTTTAAGATGTTATATAATTTAATAGTATTACTAAAAGTTTCATTTACTTTTAATTTTTTTATTTTACTTACTAAAGTTCCTTCATAAAATAATTCATTATCAGGAATAAAGTCACTTGTTATAAATTTAGATTCATTAATTCCATAAATATAAACATATAGTTTTAAATTATTTTTTTCATAATCTGTATTATTGATACAAGAATAAGTAATTTCATTATATTCAATGTCTGAATTTACAATTTTATTAATTGAAATTCTCATTTCTAAAACTTTTTCTCTAGTTAATAAAGTATCATAATTTTGATATGCATCTATTAAATTAAATTTACCATTTATTTTTTTATTTGTTAAAAAATTCCAATAAATAATTAAATCTGATAATTCAATTGAATTATCAATTAATAATGGAATTTCTATTGAATAATTACAATCTATTATTTCATTTAAAATATTTTTATTTTTGTTATTATTTACAATTTTAAATTCAATTTTATTCTGATTATGATTTATTATATTAAATGAACAATATTTAAATTCAGTTCCAAAAATTAATCTATAATCTTTTTTAATCCTTGAATCTAATTTTGTTAAGTATTTAATATTATCACTTTCAATTTTAGGAAATAAATTTATAGTTTTAAAATCTAAGATTGGTTTTGTATTAATATTTTTATGATAAAAAATATAAGGTTTTAATATTATTTCATCATTTATTGTTTCTTTTTCATTTACTTTTGAAATATAATAAATCCTAAATTCTATTTTATAATTTGTTTTTAAATGTAAATATAAATACTTTAACTTATATATTTCTCCAAAATTAATTAATGGTTCATCATTTTTATTTTTTAAATTTATTTCCTTGACACAAATTTTAGTATTATTTTTCTTGTAAACAAAAATATAACATTTTATTTCATCAATTGGATAATTATCATTACTTTTTAATGAAAAATTAAATTCATATTCCTGATATTCAAATAAATTAATTGAATCATCTAAATAATCAACTATTAAATTATCATCAAATGAAATATCAATTAAAGGAATTTCTTTATAAATTTGAATATTTCTTAAAGAAATTAATTCCTTTTTTTTACTTTTATTATTATATAAAGGATCATTAATATAATTATCATAAGTTGAAAAAAATCCTTTTCCATTAAAATCAACAAATTGATTAGTTGTAATATTTCCTATATCATAATTTAATCCAATTATATCAATTTTTCCTTCATTAATTAATTTAATTTTCAAAATTAATTCAATTGAACTTTCTGGTGATATAATAATATTTGAAGGATAACTTATTGGTTTATTAGTTTCATTTGTTTTAAAAATTAACATTATTTTACTTAATGTTAATTCTATTTTTAAAATATTTTTAAATTGAATATTTATATATTGATATGAATTTTTTGTCCAAAAATAATTTATCGTATTATTTTTTTCCCATGGATTAAATATAAATATTTCACTATCTTTTTTTATTGCGTTTGGATTTTTTTCTATATCAAATTTTATTTTTGAAGAAATTGGTATAATTTTTATTAAAATTGGCATTTTTATTAATGATAATTTTAATTTAGTTTGAAGATACATTGAATCTTTTATTATTTCAGTATATATTTCTTCTTGAATTGATGAATTAAGATAATCATTTAATGTTTGTAAATAAGAAATATAAAAAGATAAAAATAAATTTATTTCATCAATTTCAATCATATAATTTATTATTGTTACATACATTTTTTTTTGAATAATATTCCAATTATTATTAAGTAAAAAATTTCTAAGTTTATCTTCTTGATTTATTATATATATTTTATTATCTTTCTCGATTTTTTTCTTTTTATATTCTATCATCTGAGTTTTATCCATATTATTTTTACATATATATAATTTTATTTTTTTATATTTGAAAATGTTCAAATGATTTTTGTCAAAATCTTCAATAGAATTTATTTGAAATTGATAAATGTCAAAAATTAAATAACTTTTTATGATATTATTTATTAAATGAATTACCATATTCTTCATTCCTTTATCATATTCACAATCTAATATACCATAATATAAACTTATTTTTTCATTTCGAAATAAATTTTTTTTTTTATATAAATCACTTGTTTTGAGATGATATATTAATGCATCTTTATTATTTGAAAGTAATTTTGAGTTTTCATGTATTTTTTTAATTAATTTAATGAATTTTGGAAATTTTTCTTCAAAATATAAATAATAACTACATAATCTTAAAATACAATCATTTTCATATTCAAATTGTTTTATTTTATTATAATCTTTTATACATTCCAAAAATAATTTATTTATTTCTGAATTATATATTAATGAATTTGATAAATAATAATCATTTAAAAATTTTAAAATTGCCAAACATTCTTTTAATTTTATTTTTTCAAAATTATATTTCATTTTATCAAGAAGTAATTCCAAAGAATGAATTGATATATTAAAATTTTGTATTTGAATATATTCTTCTATTCTATTTATTATTTCTGCAGTTTGTTTAATTGTTAAAGAATTTTTTTTAAATAATGGTTGTTTATTATTAATATTTAATTTCATTAAATTAATAATTTCAATCATATGAAATTGAAAAATTTGTTTAAAATTATTTTCATTGAAATCGCAATATATAATACCATTTTCATATTTTGGTATCGAAATATTTTTTTCTAATCTATCCAAATAATCTAAATAATATTTTGTATTTATTATTATTAATCTAGAATATGATTTTAACTTTTTTGTTTCATCTTTTGAAAAATCACTATTATATTGAAATATATATTTTGATTTATCAGTATTATCATTAATTATAGCAATTGTAATAGATATATTAATTAAATCATTTAAAAATATTTGATTTTTTTTAATATTCTCTGAATTAAGTTTTTTTATTTTTAATTTATCTGTAAAATATTTAAATTCATCTTGTGATTGAATAATATAAAAAAAATTGTATTTTAAATTATTATTAGTATCTATTATTGTTGAATATTCATTTATTATTATCTTCTTAATTTTATCAAATATATTATAATTTAATATCATTTCATTTATAATAATAATTTCACATTTTATTTTATTTAAATCAAATAACATATTTCCATTATCATTTAGCATTTTGAAAATTTATTTTAACATATGTAATAATAAATTAAAAAATATACATATTTCAATTTGAAATATTGAAATAAATTTTTATATTCTTTAGTATTTTTTTTATATTTTATATAATAAAAAATATAAAATATATTAGCAAAAAATTTATAGATAAATAATATTTTAAAACATAATTCTATTTTAAAATATTAAAGTTAAATTTGTCAATTTAAAAAGAAATTTATTGTTTATATCAGTTATCAAACATCTGCTATATTTTCCATACTTGAACTTTTTGGAAATATATAATATTGATTTTTAACTTTTATTCCTCTTATTTTATTCTTTAATTTCATATTTGACTTTATTTTTTTCTCTTCTTGAAATAAATCATCGTTTTTACTATCATCCTCATCATTTAAATGTTCATTGATTAAATCTTGATGTTGTTTTTTCAAATTTTCAGAATCTTTTTTCCCTTGAATATATTTATCAATTAAATCAATAAATTTATCAGTTAAAATTGGAATCTCTTCATTATTTTTATTTAACATTTTCTTAATTTCATATTGATAATTTGCATGAAGTAATAATAAATGTCTTCTAATACTATCATCTAAATTATTATTAATAGTTTTTAATGATAAAATATTATTATTAATTATCCTTTGAAATAATTTATCTTCTGAAAAACCAAATATTAATTCATTTAAACTTAATAAATTATTTTTTCCATATTTTTCAAATAAATTATTAATACAATATTTTAAATCTTTTAAATCATTTTTATCAATAATACTTTTTTGTAATAATTCATAAAAATCTTTTTTTTTAATTGTATCACCCTTTTCTTTATTACATAAATTAAAAAAAATCTTCATTTTTTCTTTAGGAGAAGAAAGCCTAAAAACTTCAATTCCAGCTATAATATCATTAAAAGAAAGATTATTATCACCATCTTCATCAAAAACCCAAAATAATTTATTAATAAAATCAAGATTTTTAGTTATATTATTATTAATTAATATATTAGAAAAATCTTCAATACTTACTCCAGAATGAAATTCTCTTTGTTTTTTTTCACTAAAAATTAATAAATTTTCTTTAAATTTTTCATCAAATAATCTATTTACTAAATCTTTTTGATTTTCAATAAACCAATTTATAGTTTTACATTTTAATTTTAATATAGTTGCTTTTGTTAATTTATTTTTATTTTTTAAATCATAATTAACATTTGAATAATCATTTAATCCAACTCTTAATGCTAAAGTTGTTGTATTTAAATTTTTTGTTAAATAATTATTTGAAAAGGTTTGATTATAATTTATATATTTTGAATATTTTTTAAATTTTTTTCTTCCTTCAAATCCAATACATGGATTATTTGCAGTATTCACATATTTTTTATAATTTGGATCATTTTCATTTATTTTCTTATTTTTAATAGTTAATTGTTCATTATTATTTATACTATAATAATTTAAATTATTTGAATTTTTTGCTTTAAATTTTGAATTTATAATTCTTAAATTTTTATTTATTTCATTTTCATCTTTTGAAATAGTTGAATTTTTTATAAATTTATTCAAATATTCTAATTCATTTTTAATTGTATTTAAAGTAATTTTATTTTTATAAATTGAATTTGCAGATGATGAATTACTTAAAAGAGGAAAGTATTTATTACTTAATTTTACTGAATTAAATCTTTTTTCTCTGAAATTATTTTTTAAATCTATTTCATTTTTAAATAATGAATTTATTTTTTGTTTTGATTTTTTTTTATAAAAAGAATTACTATTTGAAGGAGGATAATAATTTTCATTTATTTTTGTTGAACTAAATTTCTTTTCACTAAAATTTTTTTTTAATATATTTAATCTTAATGCTGATTTTCCTTTATTTTTTTTATAAGTATATGGTATTAAATGTTTACTTATAAAAACAGGTTTAAATTGTTTAATTAAATATGATGAAGGATTTGTTTCATTTGAAACTATAAAATCCGAATTTGAACTATTAAATATTGACATTATTTATTTTATATTTCATAATAATTATAAGAAAAAATAATTAATTCATAATATTTTAATATTTAAACAATTTATTTTAAATTGTTAATTTTGTTGCTTAAATTTTAGATTAAAAAATTTAATTTGACGTATTGAAAATATGTTAATTTAATATTTATTAATTGGGATAAAAATTATAAGACTTTTCCTTAAGTTTTTTATGATTTAAAAATTCAAATTTTTATTTTTTTTTAATTAATAAATAATTTTTTTTTTTAATTATAAATTTTCAAAGAGTAATAAATTTTTTTAAATGAAATAGATTATTTATATGTCTGAAAATATATATGCTAATATGGCAATATCAGATTTAAAAAATATGATAGAAAATAAGAAGAAAAATATAAATAATTTAAAAGGACAATTAGAAACAATTAATAAAACTAAAAATGAAATAAATTTATTGGAAAATCAAAAAAAAGAAAAACAAAAAGAAATCGAAGAATCAATAAAAAAGATAAATGAAGAGAATACAAATTTAGATAATATAACAAAAAGAAAAAATGACTTAGAAAATCAAATTGAAGAAATTAATAAAGAAATTGAAGAAAAAAACAAAATTAATTTAAAATTGAAAGAAATAAATGATTTAGAAAATCAAATTGAATCCGAAAAAAAAAAAAAAAAAAATTAGATGAAGAAATAAAAAATAATACAAATACTGCAATAGAACTTATTAGAAACATTTCATTATTAATAGAACATTTAGGTAAAGAAGTAGATATGATTACTCCAATATAATTAAAATAAAAAGAAATTTTAAGAATAAATGAAATTAAATAGTATTATTTTTTTAAAGCTAATATATCAGTATAATCTTTATTAAAATCTTTATTAATTAATTGAAGAGATTTCTTTTCATTTTCTAATTTTTCATTTATTTTTTTTAAATTATTTAATTCTTGAATTAATTGTTTTTTCTTATTTTCGTAATTCAGATTAATTCTTTCATCTAGATTGTTTAATTCATTTTGTTTTTCAACTAAATTAAGTTCCAAATTATTTATTATACTATACAGTTCAGATATATTTTTATTAATTATATTTAATTTTAAATGATTTGAAATTATTTGACTTTCAAATTTATCAAATTCTTCATCAATTTTTTTTTTATTTTCTTCATTTTTCATATTTCCCTCTGAAATTTCATTGTTTAATCTTTCTTCTTCTTTTGACAAATCTTCTAATTGTTTTTTATAAGATTCAGTTGAAAACTTTTCTTTCAAAGGAAAATAAAAGTATATTCCAATTCCTAAATCAATTAAATAAAATATTATAAAACAAATATTAATTTTGCAATACCATTTTCTTGATTTAAAACTTTCTCCAATTGAATTTTCACAATATTTTAAAAGTTTTTTAATAAGTTTATTATATTTATAAATTGATATACAAGAAAAAATAAAATTAACAACCATCATTAAATTAAATATTACATATATTACTATTATTATTTTAAAACTTTTTTTAATTTCAAATAAATCTAATAGAGCTATAGGGATTAATAAAAATAATATTGTAAAAGAAAGGAGAAAACTATTTTTAATAGTTGAAAATTTTTGATTATTAAAAAATAAAGAATAATCTGAAAAATAATGAGCACATCCAATATATGTTTGAGTATATAAATAAAAATTTGTATTAGAATAATTAATAACATTTATATTATTATTTTCTAATAAATTTGATAATGATATTGTATCAACTTTTTCAAAAAGTGAAAATTCATTCCCTGTAATTTCATAATTTAACATTTTAGAACTTAAATCACATTTTTTATGAACATATTTACAAATTTGATTATTTAATTTTGGATTTACTGATGGAACTATTAAATCTGAAACTTCAAAATCAATTAATATTTTTCCTTCAGTGTTTTCATTTGAATAAAAAATATAATAATCACCTATTTGCAAATATGATATATTATTCAAATTATTAGGGGGAGTATAATCATTAAGATCATTTGTTATATTTATATAATTAATAGGACAATCTTCATATTCCAAAAAAAATAATTCATTTCCTGAATTATCTTTCCCACAAATTTTTGTTGACTTTTTATCTTCAAAACGATTAATTAGAAAATCAGTATATTTTTTATTTTCCATTCTATTTAATTTTAAAATACCTGATTTCCAATTATTTATAGTTGAATCATTAAATTTTCCTAATTCCCAGATTTCTCCATGTTCGATTGAAATTGATTTTATTGGACTTTTATTCCAATTTTCTTTAAAAATTTTTAAAACTGTATCATTATATTCTTTTAATATAAGTGTAATTATTAATAAAATTATTATGATAATATTAAATATGATTGTACAATATATTATAATTTTTCTCTGAAACATTATTTCAAAAGCTTTTTTAATATATTCTATTATTATATTAAATTCTATAATTTTTAAAATAATCTTTATAATATAAATAAAAAAACAAATAAATAATATAAACATAATTATTGTTAATATAATTTGCCATCTAGTTTTATTATAATAATCTGAAATTTCATTTTCAAATTGTTTAAATACATTAATTGAAATTACATAATATTTTATAAATGAGATTAAAGTTAATATAATTATTAAAATTGATAAAATTACTAAAAATAAAGATTCAATTATAATAAATAATTCATTGTCATGAAAGTATAATAAAATAATACCCAAAAATAATAAAATAGATATTAATAAAATAAAAACATTTATATTATTTGATAATTTAGATATAGTAAATATTTGAGGACTATATTTTTTAACTTTATTATTTATTTGTTTAAAACCAATATAAGTTTCTGAATATAAATAAATTTGTGATTGTTCATCATAATCTTCTTTTATATTTAATTCATTATGATTTACAAAGTCGGTAAATGAATAACTACTAATTTTATCATATGCATTTATTGATTTATAAGTATTACAAATATAATCTTTTTCTTCTAAATCACATTTTTTTAAAAAAAATGAACAAATTTCATTATTCTTATTTTTATTTAAACAAGGACCATTAAAATTACTAACTTTAAAATCAATTAATATTTTTCCATTTTCATATTCATTTGTAAAATATAAATAATTTTCTTCATTTAATTGTAGTACTTTGTATTTTAAGCCATTTATTTCATTTGGTGGATTTTTAGATCCAATTTTAACATAATTAATCGGGCAATCATCAGATTCATAAAAATATAAAATATTTCCTTGACTATCTTTACCACATCGCTTCGTATTTGAATCTATATTTTTAATAATATTAGTATATATATCTTTATTTGATTTTCTGATAAAATTAAATGATATTCCTTGCCAATTATAAATATCTTTTGATTTTTTATTTTTAAAATTTTTAAAGCTTCCTATTTTTTCATTTTCATATCCTAAAGTTATATCCATAATTGGAGCTTTCTTCCAATTCTCTCTTATTGTTTGAATATAGCCTTCATTATATAATCTTTGATCTATCAATAAAAAAAGTAAAAAGAATATTATTAAAAACAGAAAAAATAACAAACATATTGAAATTTCATTATATTTCTTTAGATACATAAAATTATCTTTACAATCCATACAATTATCTTGACATGATAATGAACATTTATTAAATTCATTTTCACAATAATCACATAAAAAATATATTATAAGAAATATCAATAAGATAAAAAAAATAATAATCACACCTAAATCTAATTTAATAAAAAGAGGGTTATTTGAAAATTTTTGAAAAAAAATATCAATATTATCTAATTCTTTTTTGACTTTACGATATTTTTTAATTGTAATAATATTTAAAATAATAGGTATTAAATTTAAACTTATACAAAAAATATTTATTATTATATTCCTCAAATCAGCAAAATTACAAAATATTATAATGACTATTAAAATATAACAAATCATAGTAATACTTTGATTCATAACAATAAATGATTTAATATAAAATATTTCATTTCCAATTTTTATACCTGAATTAGTTCCAATATAAGTTCTTTTATAAAGATAAATTATTTTATCTTTTATTATATCATCACTTTTTATAGAATAACTAAAATCCTCATCAATTTGTTCATATCCAAATAATTGAAAATCATTATTAATTAAATATTCTTTATCAGATTTACAATTATCATCTTCATATAAATAATGACATAATTCATTATAATCATCATCATTACCAATTGTTTTATCATTATTGCTAATTCTTAAATGTACTAAAATTTCTCCTTCTGTGAATTCATTAGTATAATGCATATATGTATTTTGATCAATACGTTTTGTTATAAAATTATATTCTTTAGAAGGTTTATCTGAATTTGTAAATTCAATATAATTTATTGGACATGCCTCACTTTTAGGAAAATATAAATTATTACCTTTACTATCTTTTCCACATACTTTATTATCTTTTGTTTTAATTCTAGTTATTTTTGGATAAGTATATTTTTTATTCATTCTACTTATATAAAATGCTTGGTTTTTCCATTGAGTTAAATATATTGTTTTTTTATCATTCCTTTTTATTACTCCTAATCTATAAGGAACTTTTGGATTAAAATATGATGATTCTTTTGGTTTATTTATTGTACTACTTTTTGATATTTCAATTTCAGTTATTGGACTCATTTCATAATTTTTTTTTAAATCATTATAAAATGAATCATCATTAAATGGATTATTCATTAAACCAATTCCAGAAAAGAAAACTGGAAGTAAAACAAAAGAAATTGCTGTAAATAAAATTATTATAAATAAAAAACTTGTTTTAAATTCAAAAGACTCATCTCCACAAAAAAAAATAATATATGAAATAATTTCAAATAAAACAAGATACATTAAATTAGTCCATTCAAGATTATATATTCCACCTTTCATTTTTGCAGAGTCCAATGATAAATTCATTAAAAGTTTATTTCCTTTGTTAATCATATAAATTTTTGAAATACTACAAATTATGATTGTAACATTGAATATTATAAATGAATCAACAATCACTATGATCAAATCTTTTGAGATTTTGTGACCCTCAAATTGAAAAACTATAATTATTGCAACAATCCAGAATGCCAAAAAAAAACATATTAATGATATTGATAAATTGTTACATAATTTCATATATTCTTTTATGGATAAAATATACTCAAAATCATTTGGAAATTCATCTCCTATAATATATGGGTAATAACCTTTTTTAGTATTTATAGAATCAATTTCAATAATTAAAGTTTCATTTTTCTTATAATTAAAATAATTTAAATATAACATATTTGAAATCATTAAACATTTGTTCTCATCTATGCAATCTTCATCGATTGAAATATGATTTATAGGACATTCTTCATATTTTTCAAAATATATTGGATTTTCATTTAATTCACTAGTTCCACATTTTTTTTTTTCTAATAATTTATTTTCTCTACTCTTTAAATAAGGAAAATTAAATTTTTTTGGCATTCTTTTTATATAAATTTTTTGATTGTAGAATTCAAAAAAATCATTTTTATTATAATTTTCTCCTTTGTATGATAAAGAAAAACCTATTATTGGAGATTTTTTCCAATTATTAATTATATCATTTAAATATTCCGAATCATATTGATAGGATGCACTCAGAATTATTTGAAAAATAAATAAATTAAGAAAAATTACAAAATAGATATAGAAAAGATTATCTAAATTCATTTTTTATGATAATAAAAAAAAGAATAAATTAATTATTAAATTTAAATTAATATTTATAAACAAAAGGATAAATATTTTCAGAGAAAATTATAATATTAAATTGAAAAATAATAAAAATTATTTTATTATAAATCTCTAATTCCCATTTTTTAGCATTATCTAAATCCAAAAATTATTAAATTACAACAAATATAATAATTAATATCTAAATTTAACAATTCACTATTATATAAAAAAACAAATACAAAAAAAAATTACTTTTTAAATATAAATATTAAAAAAAATCTTAAAACAAAAAAAAAAACCAAAACAAACAAAAAAAACAAAATAAATCTACTCACTATCACTATCATCACGATTTCTAACACCAGACAAAGAATGAAAAGTAAAATTTCTTAAAATAACTTCAAAACACAAATGAATTTTAGGTCCAGGTTTAGAAATAATCCATTTTCTCTGATCTAAATTTGAAGAAACAGGATCACTAGTATTCATAAGTGGTTTACTTCCCATATAAAAACCTAATTTTTCATCATTATTTCTTCCTCTTAAACACCAAGTTTGAAATTCAATTTCATGATAACCACTAGTATTAGGTAATATTGTAGTTCCATATGATAAAATATCAATTTTATTTGTATCATCTAATTTCCATAAACGACAAATTATTCGAGGCCAACCATATAAATTTTCTGTTGTTAAATGAATGTCAATTGGATGACAAAAACATGCAAAATTATTTTGATCTATTGTACATGATTGAGTTTGAATTTTTGGCTTTGGACTTAGGAAACGCCATTGATCTCCTACTTGGAAATATGCTTCTATGAATACGTAGTTTTTTTCTATTAAATTTGATGCACCTACTATTTGACCTAGGAAGTGTACTTCCGCTTTAAAGTCTGCTGGTTTGTATTTTATACCACTTTTACTTAGTTCTTCATATAACATTTTTTTTTTTTTAATTTTATTTTTTTAATTTTTTTTTTTTTATTTTTTATTTTTTTATTAATGTATTTTTTCTTATATTCTTTTTTTTTTTTTGAATTTTTTTTGTTATAATATATTTAAATTATAGATATTAAATTGAAGTGTAAGGAATAAAAAATTTATAATTTAATTATTAAATTATATATTTATATCTTTATAATATAAAATTTAAAATGAATTCAAAATTAATTGATGAATTAAATTCCTTTTCAAAACATCCTAAATGGAATAAATTCCCATATTTAGAAATTAAAAGAATAGATTTTAATGCAAATAAAACATTAATAACTTTTGCAACAAATACTGGATTTAGAATATATGATTCAAAAACATTTACATTATTATCATCACTTGATGGTAATCAAGAAATGATTGGACCAATTACAAAAGCATCTGTACTTTATTCATCTTCAATTATTTGTTTTTTAGGTTCTGATCATAATAATTATTATAAATCTAATCAAGTTTTTTTTTGGAATGATATTATAAAAAGAACAATTGGTATAGTTGATTTTCATGAAAGAGTTTTTAATTTTTTTCTAACAAAATATATGATTTTCTTTTCTTTATGGAATAAAATTTATATTTTTGAATTAGTATCACTTAAATATATTTATAAAATTAATAGAGTTGATATTGAAGAAAATTTAGTTTCAATTCAAGAAAATTATAACTCAAATAAAAGAATTATTACTCTTGCATATATTCCAACTCTTTATAATCAAGAAAATGTTATTAATATAGTAAGTTATTGGATTAATGATAAATTTCAAGTTTCTCATTATATTAAAAGAGGTATTACTACTAATTTTAATAATATAAAAAATATTTGCTTACAAGGTAATGAAAAAATTATTGTTGTTAATGATTTAGGAAATAAAATTCATATTTATCATATTAATGATAATGAATTATTATATTGTATTTATATGGGAAATCATAAATTAAAAGTAAGTAATTTTTCATTTGATATTAAAGAAAAATTTATGCTTTGTTTATGTGATATGGATGAAATTGATATTTTTAAATTAAAAAATATTGATAATGAAAAATATAAATGTACTTGTAATAATCATCCTGATGAAAAAATTAAAATTAAAAGAAAAAATAGCACCAATTCTTTTATGGGTGGTTATTTTAATAGATTATTTAATGATTCAACTGCTCCTTTTATTTATGATAATATTCATCAATATGCTGATTTTTATATATGTACTTTTGATAATATAAAAAAAGATGAAATAATATTAATTAATAATTATGGTATTGCATTTAGATATAAATTTAATAGAATAAAAGAAAAAGAACCATTAAAATTAATAAAGGAAGAAATTTTATTTGATGATGATGATTACTAAATTATAAATTTTAGAATTAATACATATAGATAGTTCAATAAAGGAAAAAGTATATAAATGAAATAATTATATATAAATAATTATTAAATATATATTGTTTATAAATTTTATAAACTATTTAGAATAAATTTTAAATAAATGATGAACAATAAAAGAATAACAGGCGTAATTTTTAAAACAAAAAAATTATTACGTCAATCTAATCATTATAAAAAATATGTAGAAGAAAAAATTTATGTAAATTCAATATTAACAAATTCATATCCTTCATTAATTGGAAAAGATTTTATTAATACACATATAATACCTTCCGAAAAAAAGAAAAAGCTAAAACATAAATTTTATTTACCAGAAGGAGGAGAAAAATCAATGATTGAAAATAATACAAATAATAATATTCTTAAAATAAATAATAGTCAAAATCAACCTTTTCTTCCAAAAATAAAAAATTCAATTTTAATGAAAAAACTATATCAATATAATGAAAAAAAAAAATTAGATTTATCATTATATAGAGACAATTCTGATATATTTAAAAGAAATATAAATAATAAAGTATTAAAAAATTCAAATAGTGCTTTTGATGTTTTAAGTTCAAAAAGTAATATAGAAGGTGCTATTTTTCAACAAGAATTTTTTAATTCAACTTCTCGTTTTTTTAATTTAATTTATGATGAAAAAGAAATTTTTAATAGGAGAAATTATTATGATACATTAATTAAAAATAAAGTATTAAAATTAAAAGAAAGTCAAAATAATGATAATTTAACATATTATTTAAAAAAGGAATTAAATGATCATAAAGGAAATGAAATAATATTAAAATTATATTCAATGAATATTAAATTTGAAAATTTAACTGATAATAAAGAATATAATGTCTATGTTCCTTTTACATTACTTCCAATTTTTTATTGTTATGATTCTATATCAATTAATGATATTAGATTAATATTTTCAATGATAATAAAATTAAATAAAAACTTACCAAATTTTATATATTTAAATGATACTTTATTATTTAAATTTTTAAATAGGGTTTTTATTCCAGAAAATAATTTACTCATGGATACTAAATTTTATGAAAAAATTATTTTTTTATGGTATGCATATAACATTTTATATAAAGTTACTATTACTTTACCTGTAGCTTATATTATTCTTACGAAACAAAATATTAACTTTAAAAAAATTATAAATTATGAATTATTATTTTATATCTTTAATCAAAATTTTATAAATTGGGATTTTTATATATTTAATTATTTTTTTAGTATTAAACAATTTAGAACAATAATTTCTAAAACATTTTCATATATTGAAAAAAATAATATAAATAATTTAAATGTTAATTTAAGTCTTATTCCAAGAATTTTAAATTTTGAAGATTTAAAATTATATTCTTATTGTTTTTATGTTACTAATGAAAATAATGTCAATGAAATGTATATAATAAAATCTAGTGAATTAATAATGAAAATTAAGTTATTGGATACAGATAAAGAAGAATATGAAAAAGAGGAAAAGATATATTTTAATTTATTTCAAAATAAAAAATTATCTTATTGTATAAAAAATATAAAATATCCAAAAGATTTTTTAAAAAAATTTTTCAATGTTAAAATATATAATAACAGAGAAAGATATATATTTAATTTTGATTATGATAAGTTTAATGATATAAATGTTAATGAATTTTCAATAAAAATGAATCAAAATAAATATTATGATAATGAAACAAATGAAATTGAAAAAAATTTAAATAGAAATAATGAGAATGATATTTATTCAATGGATTTTGATATAGATATTATTTATCCAAGTATTTCAATTTATAATAAAACAAATAATGGCATTTTATATGATTCAGAACAAATATATTTAAATGAAATAGAAAGTTATAATCTTTTTTGTGAAACTTCAATTATTGATTGGCCTAAATATATTATTGAAAATATAATCCCAAATCAAAAAATTAAAACAATAAAAACAAATAAATCAGTTTCTTTAAAAAGTCTTAATGAATTTCCAAGTAATTCTTCTTTATCAAATTTATTTAATAGAAATTCAAAAGTAAGAATAAAAAGAAAGCTTTCATCAAATAAAATATAAAAAAAAAAATGATGATTAATTTTTTTTCATTAATAATAATTATAAATAATTTTATTTTTATTTTATTAATTATAAATATTAAAATAATTTTTCCTTTAAAAATTTTAAAATATGGAAGAAATTGGAGATTTAATATCAAAAAAAAATAATAACAAAGATGATAATAATGATTATGCATTAAATACTTTGTTGAAAATGATACATAATAATTATAATGATATAGTAGAATATGGTGATGATGATAAAATTAGTAATGATGAAAATAAATCAAATAATAAATATAATAATGATAGTTTTAAATTTTTATCTTTAAATAATAATGAAATTTTTATTAATAAATATGATTCAAATAATAATGAACTATATAAATCTAAATCTTTTTATTCACAAAAAATTCAACCAAATGAAACTTACAAGTTTATTATTGGAAATCAAAATAATAAAAAAAATAATCATGGAAATAATAATCAAAAGAAAAAGATGAGTGATAAAAAATTTAATAATTTAAGTGATATTGGAATTTATCATATTTTACAATTTTTATATTCTGATTATAATTTACTTATTTCTAATAAATATCCTAAATTTATTTCAAACAAAATTCATTTAAGTTTAAATAATTTATTTAATCATGCCATAATGAATTTCAGAGAATTATATAAAAATAAATTAGAATTAATAGAATTTTATTTTAAATATGAACAATTTAAAAAAGAAAGATATATTTATCCAATATTAGATTTAGTAATTAAATCAAAAATAGTTTCAGATGACTATGATTCATCATATAATATTTCAATAAAATTTAATTATGTTCATAGTAATAGAATAGAACATTTTCAAAAAGAAAATGATAATTATATTCAAACAATAAAATTTGATATTAAAAAAAAAGGAAAATGTACAATTTGGATTTGTAGTGAATTTGAAGAATATAAAGGAAATTTAAAACGAATATGTTATTTTCAACCAGTTTTATCATATTCAAAAAATGATAATATAGTTTTTAAAATAAATATTTTTAGTGTTGATGGTTATATTATTCCAAGTTCTTTAGAATTTATTCCTTTAAAAATTGAAAAACTTACAAATTATTATTCTAAAAATTATGAAAAATTATATATTAAACAAAAAAATTTTGATATTTTAAGAACTTGTGAAATTGAAACTATTGTTCATTTATGGAAAAATATTTCTTCTTTAAGTAATCATGAAATAATTGATAATTTATCTTCTATTTATTCCAATTATTTTGATATTGAAGACGTTCAATATGATATTTCAAAGTTTTATATTTTTAAATTTAAAATGAAAGCAAAGAAAAAAGGAAGAATTTTAAAAAATAAATATGTTAATTATGAAATTGAAATAGTTAATGAAGATGAAGAAATTACAAACGAATCTCATTTTCTAGGTACATTAAATACACATTATGGAGATGATAAATTAATAATGATTAGAATAAATAATATTTTTTATATATATTTAAATGATATTTATAAAAATTAAATAAAAATAAAAAATAAATCAATTAACCAATCATTAAAAATTTATAATCAAATAAAGAACTTTCTCTCAAAAAAAGAACTTAATATCATAATTAAATCATATAATAAAAATAAACATTTAAAAAAAAAAATAATAATAATAAGATATTATAATTTCTCCCAATTTACTATAAATCACATATAATCTTTCAATTTTTATTTTTTTTAATAACAATAAAAAAAGAAATTATTTTTAATGAAAATATATATAAAAACAATCCAAAAAAATAAATAAATTAAATTAGTAACTAACAAAAAATGGCAGCAGTGGTATTTCGTCCAATGGAGAAGAAAAAATCTCTTCAAGAAGCAATATCAGACTGGGAGAAAGAAAATGAAGAAGAAGGAAAAAAATTATGTGACGAAGAATGGGTAGATTTAATATTTCGTGGAATAGCAGATTTAGATTCAAATGGATTAAATTACATAAAAGGATGTAGAAAACTTTCATTATCATCAAATTTCATTTCAAAAATTCCAGATCTTCATTTTGATAATTTAGAAATTTTATCTTTAGGAAGAAATAAAATTAGAGCAGTTCGTGGTTTAGATTTTTTAGGAAAAACTTTAAAAGAACTTTGGATTTCTTATAATGAAATTGAAAAATTAGATGGATTTAAAAGTTTAGCTAAACTTCAAAAATTATATATTGGAAATAATTTAATTGCTAAAATTGATGAGTTAAATAATTTAACTAGTTTAACTGAATTAAAGGATGTTGTATTTAAAGGAAATCCTTTTGCTTTGGAAAATCCTACTTTATATGATTCTAAACCACAAGATAAGTCACCTGATGAAATTTATCCTGAAATTCAAAAAAGAATTCCTAGTGTTGAAATTATAGATGGTAATACAGTTTAAAAAAAAATATTATTTTTTTTATATGATATAATTGTTAATTTACTAAAAAAAATTTTTTTTTTTCTTTTATTATTTAAAAGTTTATAAATAAAAAAAAATATAATCAAAATAAAAATAACAAAAAAAAAAAATTTTTAAACTTATTTAGTAATAAAATATTTTTTTTAAATATTTATTCTTTATACAAAAAAAGGAAATTGAATAAACGACAAAAAAAAAAAAAAAATTAAAACCCAAAAAACAAAAAACTAAATAAAAAATTACAAGAAATAATCAGGAGCTCTTTTAGTAATATCCAACTTTCCTCTTTTAATAGGATTAGGATCAAACTGTTGTAAATTATAATGTAAATTCTCATCAACTTCCATAATAGCAGCTTGATTACCACATCTATAACAATAATTAGGAGCAGAAAAAATAGTACAAACCAAATTATCATGACTCCAATTAAAACCTTTCATAACTAATTGATGAGCTCTATTAACCATCATTAAATTATTTCTCTCAGTAAATTTCTGACTAACATCAGCACCAAAAATATAACCAGCACCTCTTGGACTAACACCCCAACCACTTCTATCTTCAGGATCACTCCATAATAAATCACACATAGCACCAGATGAAGGTACATCTCTTTTTCTATCAAGTTTCCTAATTTCATCAATTGTTTGAATATCTGGACTTAATCCTCCATGTAAACAAAGGATTTTATTATCAATTATAGCACTTAATGGTAAATAATTAAATAATTCTGTAAACATTTTCCATACATTAGCATTACCAAATTTTTGTAAACATTCATCGTAAAAACCATATAATTGTGTAATTTCTGTTGATTCATGATTTCCTCTTGTTAAATATATTCTTGTTGGGTATCTTATTTTTAAATAGAGAAGAAGACATAATGTTTCTACTGAATTGTTACCACGATCTACGTAATCACCCATAAATAAGTAGTTTGTGTCAGGGCAGGTTCCTCCTATTTTAAATAATTCTAGTAAATCATGATATTGACCATGAATGTCACCACATATTGTTATTGGAGCGTGAACTAATACTACATTATCTTCTTTTGATAATACTTCTTTTGCTTTTGAGACTATTGCTTTTATTTCTGGCTCTGTTATTGTTATTTCATTGTAACAACGATCTATTTGTTTGTCTAATTCAAAACGCTCAAGTTGAGATAGTTTAGACATTTTTTTTTTTTATATTTTTTTTTTTGGTATATGGGTTTTTTTATTTTTTTTATTTTATTGCATTATTATTTTATTTTTATTTTAATACATTGTTTTATTTATTTTTTATAGTTATATTAATATAATATATTATACAAGTTTGTTTATATGGAAAAATTTAATTTTTTTCTAATAATTGAATATATTCTTTATTTCAAATATATACTTTTCTAAAGAGAATTATTATAAAAATATAATTTACCAAATATTTTAATTTTTTAAAAACCATAATTTATAATAAAGATATACATTAATAAAGAACCATTAAAAATACATTTAAAAAATCAAAATATCAAAAGAATTAATATTATACAATACTAATTGTTGAATCTAAACATTGCCAAGGATTAAAACCTTTAACATTTCTAACATTTTCATCAGCTCCTCTTTTAATTAACATATCAGCAATTTCAAAATTATGATAAACTAAAGCATAATGTAAAGGATAATTTCCTTTATTCTAATAAAAATTAAAAAAAATATATTTTTACATTTGAAATGTTTGGATCTGCACCAGAATTAAGTAAATAATTAGTAATTTGAAAACAATTTGATTGAACTGATAATGATAATAATGTATTTCCGTGTTTATCACTTAAATTTGGTGAAATTGAATATTTTTCAAACATTAATTTAAATTCATAAAAATTTAAATCATGAATGAAATATACTAATTTTTCTAATTCATTTTTCAATTTTGATTCTATTTGAGATTTTATTTCTCTTGTTCTTAAAATTATGTGATCTTTATTATCAATTAATGATTCATTTTTTTTGTATACATTATTTTTTTTCATATCAAGAGTTATTGAATTTGGTATTTTAAATATTGAAGAATGTTTTTTTCTTTCTCTTTTTTCTATATTTTGTATTATTGTTTCTCTGTTATAAAATTGTTTTGGAAAATAAATTGTTTTTCTTTTTTCTACAATTGTTGATATTTTATTTGTTTGTTTGTTTTGTCTATCTTTCCTTGTTTTATGATTCATTATTAAAAATTTTCTGAAGATTAAATTTATATTTAATAATTCCTTTGTTTTTTTTATTAAACGATCATTTAAGAGAAAATTGTTAATGAATTGTAATGATGTTAATGTTAGTCTTACTATATTTAAATGATTTGAATTTTTTTTTATTATTGAATCAAATTTTATAGGAATTTCTTTTTTTTTTTCTAAATTTTCTAATTGAAAATTATCAAATATATTTGAATTATTTCCAATTTCTAATAAAGATGATATATTTTTTGGTGTTAAATTTATTTTGAAATTATCTCTTGAAAGTTTATATGCATATTTTAAATGAACAATATTTTTCATTATTTTATGTTGATCTTTTTTCATTGATTTAATGATATAATATTTTGTAACATTTTTAAGTAATTTTCTTTCTTTTACATTTATTAATATTTCTTTTTTAAGTTTAATAAAATTTGTTTTTCCATATTTTTTTTCATGATGAATATTTTTGAGAAACTTTTCTATTTTACTTGTACATAAATTAATCATTGAACTTTTATATTTTTCTGCTTTATTAAAACTATTTTTATCTTTATCAACTGCAAAAAAAGAAATAAATTTATTTTTTTGCTTTAATATTTCTTTTTCTTTTAAAATATTTTTTTCAATTAAATCATGACAAATTTCTTTTAATTTCAAATTCTTTTCATTTCTTTGATTATCACTAGAGCAACTATCATAATAATAATTTTTATTATTTAATACTTTTTTTAAATCAATTAAATGTTTATATGAATTTTTTTTATGAATGAATGCAGAATTTAATCTAATTTTTAATGATTTATTTAATATAACATTATTAACAAAAAAAGAATTTCTTTTTCCTCTTAAATTATCATTCTTAACATTTCCATAATCTTTATTAGAATTTAACGAATTATTTGTATTATTCATATTACATAAATTACTATTTATAATATCACTTAAATTTATATTTTTTGGATTTTCTGAAATATTTGATAATTGTTTCTTTAAAAATCGTTTTTTATTCCTTTCAGGAGAATTTTGAAAAGTAGATTCAATTGTATCTTGTGCTTTATCAGTCTCACTTGTAGAAATAAATGTATTTAAAGTTCCTTTTCTAATTGTTTTATTTCTCTTAATATTAACTTCTTCTGATAAATTTAAAGGAAATGATAAATCTCTTTTATGTTGAAAAGATGATGAAAATGGTCTATTTGATACATTTGATTTTATTAATGATGAATTATTATAAGAATTTGATAATGAATTTGTTATTAATATTCCAATTGGTTTTTCTTTATTTGAAAATACATTTGATAATGTTCCTTTATAATTTCTTCCTTGATATAATGTGTTTAAAAAATTTAATTTTAAATTACTTTTATTTGATGACGTTTTTCTTTTTTTATATGAATTAATTCTTCTAAAGATTGGTTCTTCTATGTTTAAAATTATTTTTGAATTGTGATTTGATATTGAATTTTGTTCAATACTGTTTTTATTATTATTTATTGTATCTATTTTATCTTTAAAAGAATATTGAAGGTTTGGACTAATGATATTATATTGAATAAACTTACAGTGTTATTGTTTTATTATGCATTTTTTATTATTCAAATTTTATTAAAATATTTTTATCAATTAATAAATAATTTATAATATTCTTTTATTTATTATCTGATATTTTTTAAATGTAATTATGGAAAAAAATAAAAATTTTGGAAATTATATTTTTTATAATATTAAATAAATAAAAATAAAAATAAACTTAATAAACACCATTTACATAATAAGACATTTTCTAGAAAAAACAATTTTATTTCATAACTTAAAAATTAACTATTCTAAATTTTATCTTTAAAAAATCAAAAAATAAACAAAAAAACATAAAAAAAAAATTCAAAAATAAAAAACAAAAAATTAAATGTCAGAAGAATCAAAATCAACAACAACAACTTTATTAAAAACAGATGAAACATGGACAGGAGTAAAATTACCAAATTACTTAATAGGAAGTCCAGAAATAATAATAAACAAAGTAATAATTCCTCCTAATTCAAAATTACAATGGCATCATCATGATATAATGAGTTTTGGATATGTTATTGAAGGAGAATTTTATTTAGTAACTAAAGATGGAAAAGAAAGTTTTCATACAAAAGGAAAAGCATTTGCAGAAACAGTTGGAACTATTCACAGAGGAGAAAATAGATCTGATAAAATATGTGAATTAATTGTTTTTTATCCTTCTCAAAAAAATATTCCACTTTCTATTCTTCATCCTGAATGTGAAGATGGAAAATAAAAATATTTTTTTATAGGTTTTTTTTATAATTTTTCACAAAAAACTTTTTTTATATTTTTTTTTGAATTGTTTTTTTTTCTTTTTCAATTAAATGAATGATGATGAGTTTGAATTTATAATTACTAAAATTAGTTCTGGAATTGGTATAATTCCTTGTATTTTGTATCTTATTTTAGTTATTTATAAAAGGAAATGGATTCCTTTAGTTATTATTAATATTAATATTGCTATTAATTCAATTATTTTTGAAATTTGTTATTTTTTTCCTAAAATTTATGAAATAGATTTTTTTTGTAAATTAGAAATTTTTTTAACTTGTTATGCAGAAATTTCTATTTTGTTATGGACTACTATTTATTCTATTATTGCTTTTTTATTAATAGTTTTTAATAAATTTTTTGATAAGCATAAATTTTTAGTATATATTATTTCATATATTTTAGGATATTTAATTCCTTTAATATATCCTATTTATGGAGTTTTTAAAAAAAGTTATTCAAAAGATCCTAATTATTTTTATTATTGGTTTAAAAGTGAAGAACAAAAATTTTATGTTTATATAATTTTTACAATTTTTCTAATTAATATTTTTTTCATAATTACAATATTATTATATATAAAATATCAATTAAATAAAATAATAGTTATAGAAGGAATAGTAAAAAAAAATTTAAACAATATTTTTCTAAATTTATTATTCTTTTAATAGCTCAAATATTAGTATATCTTCAATTATTATATGATAATAAAGATGCTTTAGGAATAAAATTTGAAAAAGAAAAACAAATTATAGTTATTATTACACATATATTTGCTTCACTTGAAGGAATGATAATTACACTTGCATATTGTTATTCTTATGAAACTTATTCTGATATTAAATTATTATTATGTTGTAAATTTAAAATAGAAAGAGAAATAATAAATAATAATGAATTAAATGATTCTAATCTTAATGATGAAATTGAAGTGGATTAAAAAAATAAAAATTATAAAATATATTTAATTTTAGTTTTTTTAAATATTATTTTAATTAATAATACCTTTCTTTATTTTTTTATTAAATTTAAAAATTCATTATAATTAATTCCACCATCTTTATCACTATCTAATTGTTTAATTAAATCAATAACAGAATTATCAACTTCTTTATCTTGTTTTAAAATATTTAATAAATCTTCTTTAGAAATAATCCCAGAATTATCTTTATCTAAAGCAAGAAAAGCTTCATTTAATTTATCTTTTTGAAAAAAAACACTGTCATCAAGTATTGAAGATAATAATTCAGTATAACTAATTTCTCCATTTTTATCAGTATCAATTTCAGAAAACATTTTTTCAATATCAATATTTTCAATATTCCCTTTATTTACTTTTTTTAAACCTTCTTTAAGTTCTTCTATTGAAATAGTTCCATTATTATTAGTATCAAATTCTTTAAAAATATTTTTCATATTTTTAATTTCTTCATGTGATAATCTTGAAGCAATATACATTCTAATCATTTTTTCAAATTTATTCATATGAACATAATTATTTAAATTATTCAAATTTAATTTTAAAATTTGTTTATCATTTTTTTCTTTTAAAGTAATTTTAAACCAAGGATGTTTTAAAATATCATCAGCAGAAATTCTTTCATTTTCTTTAACTAACATTTTTTTAATTAAATCTTTAGCTTCATTAGAAATATCATTAAATTCTTCAGTAAAAGGAATTTTCATTTCTTTAATTTTATTAATAATTTCTTTACGATTTCTTCCTTTAAAAGGAACAGTTCCAACAAGTAAAGAATAAAGTAAAATTCCACAAGACCAAATATCACATTTTTCACTATAATTTCCATCAATAACTTCAGGAGAAGCATAATAAATTGTTCCTATTGAATTATTCATTTTTTGATTTACTCCATTTTTAAAATAAATACTTAAACCAAAATCAATTACTTTAATATTATTATTAAAATCAAGAGTATCATCAATTAAAAGAATATTTTCTGGTTTAATATCTCTATGACAAATATTATGATTATGACAATATGAAATTACTGAAATTACTTGTTTGAAAATTATTGCAATTGCTTCTTCTGTTAATAATTCACCTTTTTCTAATAAATTTATCATTTTCTTATATAATTCACCTCCTTTACAATATTCCATTATAATATAAATTGATGTTTCATCTTCGTAAGCTTCATATATTTTTGATATATTTGGATGATCTAATTTTGAAAGTAATATTATTTCTGATTTTAATTTTTCATATTCTTCTTTTGATTTTATGTTAAATTTTGGAATTTTTTTACAAGCATATTTTTGATTTGTTATTTTGTTTTTTACTTTGTATACTACACCAAATGCACCTTGCCCTAATGTTGATTTTTTTTCATATTTTACTGTGAAAGATGATTTTATGAAAGGAATGAAGTTTTCTTTACTGAATTTTATATCTGTCATTTTTTTATTTTTTAGGTTTAATTTTAGGTTTTTTTTTATTATTTATTATTTTCAATATGTTTTTTTATTTTTTTAGTTTTATTTTTTTAAAATAATTTTTAATTACACTATTAAATATTTTACAATTTCTATATCAAAAAAAAAACTTAACTCTAAATAATATTATCAAATTCTATACATAGATTATATAATTTTTTTAAAAAATAATTTTATTTAATATCAAGTTCTTTAATATAATTATTATTTTTTTTAAAAATATTTGAGTAAGTTCCATAATAATTGTGAGGTTTGATTTGTGGATTTATATTATTATTAATTTCAGAAACTGTTGATTTAATTAATAATGTAGATGCTTTTTTTTTCATTAATTGAGCTTCTACTTGCTCTAAAATATTTAAAATATAAATTAAATTCATTCTTTTATTAATTATTTTTATATACCAAACCAAATCTTTTTTATAACTAGAAATTAATGGAAAAATTGTTAATGAAAACTTTTTTTCTATTTCATCTTTGTCTTTAAATCGATTCAATAAACTTAATGAATTTCTTTTATCATTTAAAGATTTTACATTCTCAATACTTCCTCTATTAACTGAAAATACAGGATTATTTTTTGAACTCAAAAATTTATTATTTGTTGAATTTAAAACATTTTTTTCAAAATGTGGTAAATTCTTATCTTTTTTTTTAATTTGATTTTCAATAATAAAATCTTTTATTAATTTTTTATAATACGAATTTTTTGAATTAAAATAATTTAATAAATAAAAAATAAATGAAATTGATGTATAAAAACCTCCAATAGAAGATACATAATGTTGAATTTTTAAATAATTTTTTTTATATTTTATTATTTTTCCACTATTTAAAATTGATAATGAAAAAAATGTATCATCATTTTCTATTAATACAGAATTAATTTGTAAATTATCATATTGATGGAAATTTTTTTTTGAATAATAATGTTGAAAAATTCCAATATCAATATAATATATTATTTTTTTAAATAATAAAAACACTTTTTTAAAAATTTTAATAGAAGTTAATATCCTTTCATTTCTAATATATAAATTTTCTGGATTCTTTTTATTAAAATTATCAATATAGTAGTCAATAAATCTTAAATCAAAATAAGCATATTTTAACGTATTATTAATTTCATTTTCAGATAAACAAGTATTATTATTTGTTTCATTTTTACATTTTGAAATATCAATATTATAATAAATAAAATGATTACTTCCATAAATTCCTAATAATGATTGATTACTAAATCTTAATGAAGGACAAAAAAAAGAATGTATATCATTCATTGTTTTAAATACTGAAATATAATTTCCAAAATGTTTATTTATATCACATTTTTCAATTGATATTGAATCATAATCATATTTTAAAGAAGAAGTATTTTTATACCATATTTTAAAAGAAAATTCATATAATCCTTTTTGTTCTAAAGGAATTGAATAATTATCGCTTAATCTAAAAAGAAAGGGAAAAGTATTTGAATTTGTCATATTTATTAAATTATCTATTTGAGATGAATTTAATATTGTGAAATCTTCTTTTTTAATAAATCTAAATAAAAAAAATAATGAAATAATAAAAGATATAAATAATGTAATAAATGAAAAAATTCCTCCTATAAATGTTTTATAACCTATATCTCCTTTTTCATTAAAAGTAAAATGTGCTTTATATGAATAAATATCTAAATTTCTAAAAAATTTCATATTTTATTTAATTAATTTTATTTAGTAGTTTTTAAAAAATAAAAATTTATAATATATAAATATTATTCATAATATATAAAATAACTTTTTAATTTAATATTAATTTATAAAATGAAAAGAAAATTGAAAATGTTTGATATTCATTTTATAATATTTTTATGTAATTTTAATGAGTTATAAATAATAATCATTTTTCTCAATTTTATTAAAAATTATCCAATTAAATAAGAAAAGAAATAAAATGGACAATTCAAATTTTAAAATAAATAATTTTTTTATTATTAAATTAGTTATATCAATAATGAATATTCTACTTTTGAATTATTTTGAATATTTAATTACATGTCTTAATTTTTTAAATAAAAATGAAAACAATTAATTTTAAATTTTCTATTCTTTTCTTATTTTTACATCAATTATATTGTTCAGATTATATAATTAATAATAATAATAAATATTCATCTTGCTCTGAAAAAGATTCATCAAAACCTTATTTATATGAAACAAAAAATGAATGTTATAATGAATGTCCTGAAAATACTTTTTTATTATTAGATAAAAAATTATGTGTTGATGACTGTTCATCTTATTCTTTAATGTATAAAAATGAAGAAACAAGTAAAAAATGTGTTATATCAAAATCATGTAATAATTATTGTGAAAATGATAGCATTTGTATTTGTAAATGGATATAATATTTCATGTATTTGTAATGGTAATTACACAGGAATTTCATGTAATATTATATTAAATGAAAGTAATATGGAAAAGGAATTAATAACCTCTTCAAATATTATTAAAAATATAATAGAAAAAGAAAATGAAAATGTAATAGAAAATATATTAGATAAAATTGAAACCGTTAAACAAATTGGAGTTCTTTTAAAAGATTCTAAAAAAATTGATAAAACAAAAAATATAATTAAAACATTTTATGAAAAAATAGAAAATGTATTATCTCTTATAAATAATTTAGTACTAGATACTTATAGTCAAAATAATTATCCATTGAGTGAAAATTTTATTTATTTAATAGGATTATCAATTTATTATAATGTCAATAAATTATTTTCATTAAAAAATATTCGTGAATTAGATGAATCAGATTATGAAAAAAATCTTGCGTCAATAATTTCATCAACTTTTGAAGAATATTCAACAAAAATAGAAGAGGATTCTAAGTTTTTAGAAATTATTAATAATGATCCTAAATATTATTCCATTACTGTAGATGAAGTTACTTTCAATATAATAATAGTATCAAATACCCAAAATAATTATTTGAAATATGTTTATTATTGTAAAGAAAATAATCTTCCTTATATTTCAATTCCTTATTCTGAATTAATTGAAGATGAAGAAAGTACTGAAATATATATACAATTAACTTTTAGTTCTAATGTACTTTTATCTTTAGGTTATGAATCACCATCAAAAAAAGTTGCTATTCGTAGATTCTCAATATCAAGAAAAAATGAAAAAATTAATATAAAAAAAATATCTTCACAAAATTTTGTAGTGAATCTTCCATTAAATACAGAGTCAGATTCAAAATTTAATTTAAATTTATTTAAATATTTTGCTAATAAAGGAATAAATATTTATAATAAAAATGATGAATCATTTCAAGATAGATGTTTTAGAAATGATAAATTAAAAATTGATTATCCTCAAAAATTTAGAAGAGAAAGT